>JAVJIF010014814.1:0-79744 GCA_038442645.1 Agave tequilana
AGTTTGTTAAAGTTTGAGTTTGGAAAATTAGCTCTAGGATACACACACACACATTTTGTATACAAGTTTTCATGTTTAAAACTTTGTGTTTCTAAGTTTCATGCTTTAACAATATACATGACTCTAAGTTTTACAAAGGTATATATATCATGTTAAAAAATCATGTATACCTTTCTAGCATGATACTTAGTTTTCTTTACTTCAAAACATTTTTTTACAAAATTATTCCAAAGTCTGGCACTTGCTGTTTTTTTGTTTCAGGCTAGACCGGCCGACCGACACCTGCAAAGGACATGCACGCTTGTGCATGTCTGTCGGCCGACCGCTCGGGTCGACCGACTGTCTGCAGGTTTGCTCTCGGGTTTTCTGGGTCGACCGCCCGGGTCGACCGCTTTCAGAAACCTGTGTTTTTTTAGAGGACGGTCGACCCGAGCCCAACGGCTACTGCCAGCAGGGTGGACGGCCGACCGGACGGGTCGACCGCCAAGTCTGCAGAGCCCAACGGCTCTTTCCTCTTTTGTGTATTTCTGAAATCTGTTTTTGTAATCTGTTTTGGCAGACTTTTTCTGAGTTGTTGGAGATCTTTTTCAGATCAAATAAGCTTAAAATAAATTGTTTTTAACCCTTCCTCTCCCTATAAATAGAGGAGATAGGTCTCTTGCATTTCTTACCAAGAAAAATACCTAAGTGTTCAAAGTTTTCAAAAGAGAAGAAAAGTTTTTAGCTCTCCATTTCTCATTCTTTCTTGAGCTTGTTTTCAGTTGTGTTCTCTAGCAAAAATCATCTCTACAACTGAGTTTTCTCACTACACTTCTTAGAGCCAAAATTCCCTACTCAATCTATAAGGAAGTTGTAAAAGAGTGAGAGTTTGTAAGAAGTTTAGTGATCTTGTTGTGATCACTTTGGTTACTTGTGTTCATCTGTGTTCTTGTGGAGACACCTCTTCGGTAGAGGTTATTGTAAGTGTTGGAGCTCGGTGCTCGGGTCTTTGGTAAACCGTTGTAAGCGTCCTCGGTGGATAGTGGAAACCCTTCACGGAGGTGAAGGCGGGGAGTAGAGCGGTGGCTCGAACCTCGAAACAAACATCTTGTGTTTGCGATTGCTTTGTGTCCATTTTGCTTTAAATTTCTCTTGCACTCTATTGCCTTAAATTACTTACTTGAGATCTAGTTTTCTTACCTTGTGTTATTGCCTCTAGTTTGTGATACTTGTGATATATCTTGTGTGCATTTCATCATTGCATATTATTCATTCTTTGTTCGATCAATTCTCATACAATAAGGTTGCATTGCGCACCTTTAACCCATTCAAGGGGAATCCGGAGAAAGGAGTTCAGAACCTCTCACGGGGTATTCGGCTCTTAGTCTTGTTTTGAGAGATCGTTGCATCATTCATCCATCTTAGTTTTAAAAAGATTGTTAGATTAGCAATTACACCTATTCACCCCCCTCTAGGTGTTTTTCAATTGGTATCAGAGCTTGGTCACTAGGCTCTTGGCTTAACAACCTTAGAGAGATCCTAATATTGCTAATCATTTCATTCATTCTCACTTAGTAAAGATGGCCGATGGTATTAAGACACCCCCTAAGTTTGATGGACTTAACTTTCCCATATGGAAGTTAAGATGACCGTTTTCTTGCAATCTCTAGGTAGTCGAGTTGCAAAGGCCGTGACCAAACCCTTTAGTGCACCCCCCGGTGATGAATCCACTTGGTCCGAAATTGAGACTAAGGAATTTGATGCAAATGCTAGGGCTCATTATGCACTCCTTCAAGCCCTTAATGATGATGATATAGCTAGAGTTATTCATTGCAAGTCCGCATATGAAATTTGGACACATTTGCTAGTTACACATGAAGGGACTTCACAAGTGAAGAGGGCTAAGATAGACCTTCTTCGGTCCCAATATGAAAACTTTTGCATGCAAGAAAATGAAACCATAGATGACATGGTTACAAGATTTACAAAGATCACTAATGGACTTTCTTCTCTAGGTGATGGTATTGACAAGGACCAAAGAGTAAGAAAGATCATCCGGGCCCTTCCTCCTTCATGGGAAGTCAAAGCAACCACCTTGAAGGAACTCAATGACAAGGAGGAGATGGAGCTAATAGGTCTCATTGGGAACCTCAAAACCCATGAGATGGAGAGAAAAGCTAGGGAGGACATGGCTCCTTCCAAGAAGAAAACAATAGCTTCAAGAGTCAATCCACACACTCCGACGAAGATGATGAAGAAGAAGATGACGAAGAGCTCTCACTTCTTGTGAAGAACGTTCGGAGGATGTACAATAAGGCTAAGTTCCAAGGAAGAAGGAGATGGCAAGGAGGCAAAGAAGAAAGGAAAATTATATGCTTCAATTGCCAAAGACCGGGACACATTGTTGCGGAGTGTCCGATAAAGTAAAGCCCTCCACATCAAAGAAGCTTTACAAGAAGAAAGCATTGAAGGCCACATGGGATTCCGAGAGCGAATCCGAGGAGGAAATTGACACCGCCAACATGTGCTTCATGGCTAATGAAAGCACAAGCAAGGTAACCCTTCCACTTCTTTTGATAATGAACTTTCCATGGATGAAATAGGAGAAGCATTTATAGAACTTTCACATAACTATGATTTTCTTAAGAAAAAGTATTTAAAAATGAAAAAGGAAAATGAGTCTCTTAATCATCTAGTTTTCACTCTTTCCAAAGAAAAAGATGAATTACTTTCCACTCTTGTTTCCACCCAAAAAGATTTTGACAACTATAAAATTTCTTATAAAGGCAAGTTTCCACAAGTTAATGATAATGAGATCACCATGCTTAAAGAGAAAATTAATTCTTTAGGAGTAGTTTTGAAAAAGTGTGAATTTGATAAAATAGACTTGAGGCTATGTTTCCTAAGAAACAAGCCCCTAAAAAACAATCTCATGTTCATGCTCATGTTCATACCACACAACCTCTACATCATGCCAAACCCACAAATATGCTCACACTTCACACACACATCATGCATTCATGTATGGTAAAGTGTTTTCATGTTCATATTGTGGCCAAAAAGGTCACTTAGTTAGGTTTTGTTATGATAGACTAAATGCATCTCGTCATAATGTTTGGGTTCGAAACACTAACTTTCAAGGACCCTAGAAAATTTGGGTACCAAAGTCAATGAATTTGTTCAATAATGTAGGTACTTTCAAAGGCCCAACGACGTAGAGGGTTGTGGTATCTTGATAGTGGTTGCTCAAGGCACATGATTTGGGACATCAACAACTTTGCAACCCTATCAAGATACCATGAAGGTGGCACCGTCACCTTCAGAGATGATACCAAGGGTAAAATCATCGGTATTGGTAATGTTAAACTTGGTTCGTTCATCCCCTTTAATAGAAAATGTTGTTTTAGTTGATGGACTCAAGCATAATCTCTTGAGTATTAGTCAACTTTGTGATAAAGTTTTGATGTTGTTTTTGATAACATAGCTTGTAGAGTTTTTGATAGACAATCTAATACATGTATATTTTCCAGTTTTCGTGATAGCAATATGTACATGATTAACTTGTCTAACATGTCTTGCAATATTACTTGTTTAAAAGCCCTCGATGATGACTCTTGGTTGTGGCATAGAAGATTAGGCCACATTTCTTTTGACCATATATCTAGGTTAAACTCAAAGGAAATGGTGAAAGGTATTCCTTGCTTGAATTTGAAAAGGACCGGGTTTGTGACGCATGTCAATTTGGGAAATAAACCAAGTCTTCTTTCAAGTCAATCAAGGATATCACGACATCACGTCCTTTGGAGTTAATCCATATGGATTTATTTGGTCCTACTCAAACCAAAAGTCTAAGTGGGAATCGGTTTGCATTTGTTTTGGTTGATGACTTTTCACGTTTTACTTGGGTTTTCTTTCTTGAACACAAAAATCAAGCCTTTTCACATTTTCAAGCCTTTAAGAAAAGAGTTGAAAAGGAAAAAGATTCTTCAATTTTAAGAATAAGAAGTGATAGAGGAGGTGAGTTCATTAACCTACCATTTACCACTTTTTGTGAAGAACATGGAATTAAGCATAAACTTTCTTGTCCTAGAACTCCACAACAAAATGTAGTAGTTGAACGGAAAATCGAACTTTACAAGAGATCTCTAGGACAATGCTAAGTGAATATGGTCTACCACATTATTTGTGGGCCGAGGTCGTTAATACATCATGCTATATATCAAATCGTGTTTTCTTGTGTAAAAATACTTCAAAAACTTCTTTTGAAATGTACTTTCTAAAAATCAAATGTTTCATATTTCAAGGTTTTTGGATGCAAATGTTTTGTTTTAAATACAAAAGATAATTTAGGAAAATTTGATGCTAGATCTTATGAGGCTATTTTGTTGGTTATTTTAACACTAGCAAGGCTTATAGAATCTTCAATAGATCATCTTTAACTATTGAGGAATCTATACATGTTAAGTTTGAAGAATCTAACTTGTTTGTTAAGAATGTTGTAGAAATAGATGCATTGGATGAAGGCTTGGAGAAAGTGACCTTGGAGGATACACCTACTATGGGAGACAAGCCAAAGGATGATGAAAGAAGTGAAGCTAAAGTAGAAGAGGCTCAAGGAAATGAAATTCAATCAATTGAAGTGGAGCCTACTCAACAACTTCCAAAGGATTGGAGATACAATCCTCATCATCCCAAGGAGCTCGTCATAGGTGAAGTATCTAAAGGGGTAACCACTCGCTCTAAACTTCATGATTTGTGGACATTATGCATTTATTTCTCATGTTGAACCCAAGAACGTCCTCGAAGCCGAGGCCGATTCATATTGGTTGCTAGTCATGCAAGAGGAACTCAATCAATTTGAGCGCAACCAAGTTTGGCACCTTGTTCCTAGGCCCACGATAGACCAACAATTGGTACTAAGTGGATCTTTAAGAACAAGTTGGATGAATCGGGTAACGTTGTTAGGAATAAGCTAGATTAGTTGCCCAAGATTACACTCAAATCGAAGGAATCGATTTTGAAGAAACCTTTGCACCCGTAGCACGGCTTGAAGCCATACGGATGACACTAGCATTTGCCTCATATAAAGATTTTAAATTATTTCAAATGGATGTTAAAAGTGCTTTTCTAAATGGTTTTATTGAAGAGGAGGTGTATGTTGAACAACCCCCCGGGTTTGTTGATCCTACACATCCGGATTTGTGTTTAAATTAGATAAAGCTCTTTATGGTTTAAAACAAGCCCCTATGGCTTGGTATGAAAGACTTTCTTCATTCCTAATTTCAAATGGTTTTAAGAAAGGTAAAATAGATACTACTTTATTTACAAAACATGTAGAAAATGATATTCTTATTGTGCAATTTATGTTGATGACATTATTTTTGGTTCTACTAATGAATCTCTTTGCCAAGCTTTTGAATCATGCATGAAGGAAGAATTTGAAATGTCTATGATGGGGGAACTCAACTATTTCCTTGGACTCCAAATCAAGCAAAGGAAGGATGGGATCTTCATAAATCAAGCCAAGTACACAAAGGAATTAATCAAAAGGTTCGGGCTTGAAGGATCTAAAGTGAGCAAAACTCCCATGGCAACAACCACAAAGCTTGATAAGGATGAACAAGGTAAAAGTGTAGACATTAAGCTTTATCGTAGCATGATTGGTAGTTTATTGTATTTGATGACTAGTAGGCCGGATATTATGTTTAGTGTTTATCTTTGTGCTCGTTTTCAATCATGTCCTAAAGAGTCTCATATAATTGCGGTTAAACGCATAATTAGATACCTTAAGGGCACTATTGAAATGGGTTTGTGGTATCCGAAAACCGGGCAATTTTCAATGACGAGTTTTTCAGATGTCGACTATGCGGGTTGTAGGGTAGATAGGAAGAGCACAAGTGGAGCATGTCAATTCCTAGGTAATTGTCTTGTATCTTGGTCTTCCAAAAAGCAAAATTCGGTAGCCCTTTCAACCGTCGAGGCCGAGTATGTTGCAGCCGGAGCTTGTTGTGCACAAGTTCTATGGATGAAACATACTCTCCTTGACTATGATTTGCATTTTAATCATATTAAAATATTTTGTGATAATACTAGTACAATTCATATGACGAAGAATGCAAATCAACATAGTAAAACTAAGCACATTGACATTAGATATCACTTTCTTAGAGATCATTATGAGAAAGGTGATATTGATATTGATTATGTTTCTACCGATTTTCAACTTGCCGATATTTTTACTAAACCATTAGATTATGCTAGATTCTCTTTTATTTGTGGTGAGTTGAATGTTTGCATTATGGATTCTTAAAGATCACTTTCCTTTGTTTTGTTGGTTTTGTTTAACCCTTTTTGATGTATGACAAAAACGGGGAGAAAAGTATAAGTTTTAGTATAAGTTTGTTTGTTGTTTATATAAGTTTGTTTGTTGTTTATTGTTTATTTAAGTTTTTGATAAAACTATTATGTTTTCAATGCTTTATGTATCTTACTCATTGTCATTCTTTATACATAGCATTATTGAGGGGGAGCTTTCCAAAGCTCTTCTTCCATTTTTGTTTAAATAACTTATATGTTTTGTCATCATCAAAAAGGGGGAGATTGTTGGCCCAAGGTTACAATCACCCGTTTTTAGTGTGTTTTGATGATTACAAAACATATTAGTTATTTGTACTAATATTGTTTATTGGTTGAGTGTGTTTCAGGGTTCTAATGAAACTAGAAGGTTTCTTCCCTAAAGGAAGGTGTTTTGACTCAAGTCACCTCAATTCGGGCTCAAGAATCAAGCTTTCAAGATCATATGGAGAAGCCCACTTGAAGAACTTGTAGTTCTTAGAACCAATGTTAGAAATAGTTTGTTAAAGTTTGAGTTTGAAAAATTGGCTCTAGGATACACATACACATTTTTGTATACAAGTTTTCATGTTTAAAACTTTGTGTTTCTAAGTTTCATGCTTTAACAAATATACATGACTCTAAGTTTTACAAAGGTATATATATCATGTTTAAAATCATGTATACTCTTTCTAGCATGATACTTAGTTTTCTTTACTTCAAAACATTTTTTTTACAAAATTATTCCAAAGTCTGGCACTTGCTGTTTTTCTGTTTCAGGCTAGACCGGCCGACCACAGGACATGCACGCTTGTGCATGTCTGTCGGCCGACCGCCCGGGTCGACCGACTGTCTGCAGGTTTGCTCTCGGGTTTTCTGGGTCGACCGCCCGGGTCGACCGCTTTCAAAAACCTGTGTTTCTTTTAGAGGACGGTCGACCCGAGCCCAACGGCTACTGCCAGCAGGGCGGACGGCCGACCAGACGGGTCGACCGCCAAGCCTGCAGAGCCCAACGGCTCTTTCCTCTTTTGTGTATTTTTGAAATCTGTTTTTGTAATCTGTTTTGGCAGACTTTTTCTGAGTTGTTGGAGATCTTTTTCAGATCAAATAAGCTTAAAATAAATTGTTTTTAACCCTTTCCTCTCCCTATAAATAGAGGAGATAGGTCTCTTGCATTTCTTACTAAGAAAAATACCTAAGTGTTCAAAGTTTTCAAAGAGAAGAAAAGTTTTTAATCTCTCCATTTCTCATTCTTTCTTGAGCTTGTTTTCAGTTGTGTTCTCTAGCAAAAATCATCTCTACAATTGAGTTTTCTCACTACACTTCTTAGAGCCAAAATTTCCTACTCAATCTATAAGGAAGTTGTAAAAGAGTGAGAGTTTGTAAGAAGTTTAGTGATCTTGTTGTGATCACTTTGGTTACTTGCGTTCATCTTGTTCTTGTGGAGACACCTCTTCGGTAGTGGTTATTGTAAGTGGTGGAGCTCGGTGCTCGGGTCTTTGGTAGACCGTTGTAAGCGTCCTCGGTGGATAGTGGAAACCCTTCACGGAGGTGAAGGCGGGGAGTAGAGCGGTGGCTCGAACCTCGAAACAAACATCTTGTGTTTGCGATTGCTTTGTGTCCATTTTGCTTTAAATTTCTCTTGCACTCTATTGCCTTAAATTACTTGCTTGAGATCTAGTTTTCTTACCTTGTGTTATTGCCTCTAGTTTGTGATACTTGTGATATATCTTGTGTGCATTTCATCATTGCATATTATTCATTCTTTGTTCGATCAATTCTCATACAACAAGGTTGCATTGCGCACCTCTAACCCATTCTAGGGGAATCAGGAGGAAGGAGTTCAGAACCTCTCACGGGTATTCGGCTCTTAGTCTTGTTTTGAGAGATCGTTGCATTTCATCCATCTTAGTTTTAAAAAGATTGTTAGATTAGCAATTACACCTATTCACCCCCCTCTAGGTGTTTTTCATTACTGGCCCACTTTATTCAAAGACTCATTCCATTTTGTAAGTCATGTGCAAATGGTCAAAAGATTGGAAAATTTCGAGACGAGACATGATGCCCCTAAACCCGATTCTTGAAGTTGAAAATTTTGATGTTTGGGGTATTGATTTCATGCGACCATTCCCAAATTGCTTTGGCAACTAGTTCATCTTGGTTGCAGTAGATTACGTCTCAAAATGGGTAGAAGTCGTGCCTACTAAGACCATGACAATAAAGTGGTTGTCAAATTTCTCAAGAAAAATATCTTCTCCCATTTTGGCACCCCCAGAGCGATAATTAGTGATAATGGGTCGCATTTCTGCAATAGAGTTTTTGAAGCTCTGATGCGAAAATATTCCATCAATCGCAAGTTATTCACTCCATATCATCCCCAAACAAATGGGCAAGTTAAAGTGACCAATCGATAAATCAAGCTAATTTTGGAAAAGACTGTTGGACAAAATTGAAAGGAATGATCGGTCAAGCTAAACGATGTGTTATGGGCTTACCGAACTACTTTTAAGACAGTCCTGGGGATGTCTCCTTATAGAATCATATTTGAAAAAGCCTGTCATCTGCCAGTCGAGTTAGAACACCGAGCCTATGGGCTACTAAGCAACTCAATTTCGATCTGACTAAAGCCGGTGAACTAAGAAGATTACAGATCTTAGAATTGGAGGAGATACGAAATGAGGCCTACGAAAATGCACGGATCATAAAAAGCAGAACTAAAATTTTTCATGACCAAATTATCAACCGAAAAAACTTTTGCCCAGGAGAAAAGGTTTTGCTATACAACTCGAGGCTTCACATTTTCATAGGGGAGCTTAACGTTGGTCTGGACCTTTCATTGTGCGCACCGTCTTCTCACATGGTGCTGTGGTTAATATCGATCCTAAGAGTAATACAGAATTCAAAGTGGATGGGAAAAGACTGAAGCCATTTTTAACCACTGAGCCTGTGTCATAGGCTGAAATTGTGCTGAGTCTTTTCGCTTCGTCATGCACCTGACCATAGCCATCCACATACCAACAAATAAAAATAAAAAAATAAAAAATAATAATCATAAAAATAAAAGTGTAAATAAAATAATGATTAGGGGTTCTTTATAATTGTTTATATGATATAGCCACCCCTTGTATACTTGTGAATTCCCTTTTTACCCTAGGCTAAAATTGGAACCCCTGGAGCATATTGAGCAAACGCCTAGGCGTTCGCACTTCGGCCGACCCGGGTCGGCGAAGACGGTGATATCATTTCTTTCCCCTATTTATTGCATTTGCATTTACATGACATTCACTGAGAACAATGCATTAGATAGGTGTGGGGGGTATTAACATTCTTTCTTTTCTTTTTACTTCTTTCCCCCCCAAAAAAACCTCCAGATCAAAAAAAAAAGAATTTTTATACTCTTTATAAAATGCCAAAAGGTTATAAGAATTAAGGGAACCTTATTAAGGAATCTTTATTTTAGCCTAAATAAAGAAGAAACATTAGTTTGACTAAGAGTTGGGAGAGAAAGGAAATCACTCATATCTTTTATTTAGTCTTAATAGAATATGCATAAACCACACACATGCTTGGAATTTAAAGACACAACTTCAAATAAAAAAAATAATAATAAGCTGGATAATTGTGCTTCAAGAAGCATGATTACTCACACCTAATATATATATATATATATATATATATATATATATATATATATATATATTATATATAAGTAAATATTGATTTCGTGGCCTACTCTACTTGCATATTTAATTTGAGGGGTGTTTTTCCACCTGGTGTCCTAAAACCATCTGGTTTGAGACTCAACGGTTTGATATGTGTTACATGAGTAAAGTAGAAAGCCTAAAGAAACTAAGAATAAACATCTAGATAAACATTAATAAAATTAAATGACATTCAAAATTGAGTTGAGAAATCCCATGTACATCACACTTACACATTATGCATATCTATTTAAGAAAAAATAATAGAATGAGTTAGAAGTACAAGATTCTTTCTAAATTCAAAGAAATAATGATTTTTCTTTTATAAAGGCTAAAGTGTAGGAGAACTTATGAGGGTTTAGACTTACTTCTTATAATCATTCGGTCATTTTTACATAGATAATTAAAAAAAATTTCTTGAAAGAGGTTTGCTTACAATCACATTTTTTTTATTTATTAGATTTTGTGGGTGCAATCCGCTGAAAACTCTCAAGAGACAACACTCCTCTAGGGAAAACCTAGAGGTTTAAAGGCTTGTTACACACGCTCAGTGCAATCGCGTGACCTGCCAAAGTGGTGTAATAATTCTCTTGTTTTTGTTTTGCTTAGGACGAGCAAAAGAAAAGTGTGGGGTGTGATTAGTCTCTAATATTGCATAATTTTTATCACATCTGAACATTTATTTTATATAAAATACTGCTAATAATGGTTTGCTTGTGTGATCCTAGGTCCATGGTGTGCAATGAGGAAGAAGACCCTAAATCACCATTTAATGGGTGATTAAACGCTTACAAAATAGCCATTGACCTTAGAAGGTGATTCTGTCAGACTAGGGGGCTCAAATCAGAAATCTAGAAGGTACAATCGACGCGACAGCGCACAGCAGGCGGCGCTGTGCTCTGCTCTGGTACAGCCATGAAAACACGGCTCTGGCCGCGTTTCCGCGGCCGTACTGGCGTGGCCGCGCCAGTGCTTTGGCCAGGGTTTGCCCCTTGGCCCCCTTTCTCTTGGCGCCTATAAATACCCCCTGGAGTTCTTCAGATGGAGATATCTAGAGTTTTAGGAGTTGTAGTTGTTTTAGCTTTCTTCTTCTTCTAACTAGTTTAGCCATTAGAGTGAAAGAGAGAGTGTATACAAGTTGTATTTGAAAGTGATAAGCTTATACAAGGATTACTTTTCTTTCTTCTTTCCATTACTTATTGTCTTCATTTGCTTTTACTTACATGTTTTAGCGTAATATTCTCTTACTTCTTCTCTCTTGTTATTTTCTTTTCTCACTCATGTCTAGCTAACTCTTTCATTGTATGGCTAATTAACTACTAACCCACTAATCTCTAACAACTTGATTGATAAACCCAAATGCGTCAATAGTGTCAAACAAGCCTTGTGCAAATAAGAGCTATGGCATCTTAAGACGAGGGTTCTAACTCTAACTTACTTAAAAGTATTCTCTTTCTTATATTTCATGCTTAACGGTTTTTGATGATTTATAGATTGTAAACCCTACTTGTTTTTATAAGTTAGAGATATTCCTATTAATCTTTACTGATACTATTAGTGCACTTGTTCTTCCCTTATTCTCGCCTTCATTGGATCTTGATAAGGGAATGTTCAAGTTTTCGCCGTGTAAAGCTAAAATAAAGGCAGAACTTTCATTCGATCTCCAACGTGAATAATTCCTATGCATAAGGGTTATGCTTGCCTATGATCCATTGTGAGGCTATATCTTCAAGAAGTTAGAAATTAGTGGGAGCACTTAGTAGAAAGTTAGCTATGCGTTTTTACCATTAAGAAAATTCACTTTTACAAACCATCAAACCATTCTAAAAATTCTTGAAACCAACTTGTTTTCTTTCAATTCTTTATTAGAAACAAAGAACTTTCTCTTGACTTGAACAAAGAAGCCGCATCAGAGCTTTCATCGCTTTCCCTCCTTCTGGATACGACCCGTATAGCCACTTTGCTATTATGGAAGAATCGGAAACGAAGTAACATCGACCATCACTCCTTTACTTATTTTTGTGCATGCTTTTTGCCAGTCACTTATCATGGGTATTTTTGTATGTTTTGTATAAATGCACATAAATGTAAATCTTGTTCCAAAAACACTTTTGATGTTATAAATAATAGTAGTGGTTTATTATAAAATTTTTTGTATTGTGAATTTTATTAATAATAAATTGGTTGTTCTTTTAGGAGTCGATGGACTTGAATCTTCCACGCATTGGTCAATCCAAATGGCATGACAAGAAATTTAAAATATCCATATCTGGTTCTGAAAGTAGTCTTCAGTATGTCATCTGGTTTAATCTTCAGTTTGTGATATCCTGATCTTAGATCAATTTTCGAGAATACACTGGCACCCTGAAGCTGATCAAACAAATCATCAATCCTATGGATCAGATATCAGTTCTTGATGGTTATTTTGTTCAATTCTCTATAATTAATACATAATCTCATACTCCTATCCTTCTTTACAAACAAGACGGGGCTCCCCAGGGTGACACATTGGGTAGAATAAATCCATTATCCAACGGCTCTTGCAGTTAATCTTTCAATTCTTTCATTTCTGCTGGAGCCATTCTATAAGGAGCTTTAGATATAGGGCCTGATTCTGGTATTAACTCAATAGAGAATTCGATCTCTCTATCCGGGGTAAGCCTGGTAACTCTTTTGCAAACACATCGGGATATTCCTTCACCTGCTATATCCTCTAATTTTAATTCAGCTTCCTTCTTATCTATTACGGCTTTTAGAAATCTCTGGCACCCTCGTCTCAACAATTTTGTAGTCTTAATAGCCGATATGATCTGTATTCTCTTTCCATTCTTTACTCCTTCAATGGTAAATTTTAGGAATTCTTCCATTTTAAAGTTGCCCTCTTTTGGTGACAATCTACGTGAGCATGGTGAGTTGATAACTAATCCATTTCTAAAATGGCATCATATTCTATTCTCCCTAGTTTTACTAGGTCAACCCATGATTTTACTTCTCCTATCATAACTTCACATCTCTTATTGCACATACTAGCAATCATTTCTACACCTATAAAGGTCAATAAAATTAGTTGAAATTCTAAAAGTTCAGGTTTCATATTTAATTTGGATGTAAATATTGCAGAAACAAAAGAGTGTGTTCACCAGGATCAAATAATACTCGAGTAGTATGCCATATTATACTGATAATACCTTTTACCATGGTATTTGATGTTCGAGCTTCCTGCTGAGTCGAGCATTTTTCTTCCCCTGAGCTCTAGGTTGTCACACTAAAGATTAAGTCATTGCCAGTTGGGGTGCGTTGAACGGTCGTCTGGAGGTTCCTGATGATCTCAAAAATGGGGAGCGCCCATAACTCGCCTTTTAGTCCAAGTCCCATGCTTGGGTATCCATGTAGGTTTGGACACTCCTTTCTCATGTGACCAATATTGTCACATATGAAACATTGCTTGCCTTGAATACAGTTGTCCACATGGTTCGGATTATATCTGGGACACCAGGGTTCCTAGTAAGATTTGGATGATAAGAGGTTTGATTGGAGCCCGTGCAAGAATCCTTCTCCATGCCATGTACCACCATGATATCTTAAAACTGATACTACCGAGGATCCCGTATTTCTATTAAATTTAAAGTTTGACCCGAGCTATGTGTCTCCTGATATTGGGGGCGCTTAGGTGGAAGTAATTCCTTGTTCGGGACTTCTTGGTCTTCCAATATGTCTCATTCAACTTCCAGAGCCTTCTCCACTGCTTGAATGTAGATTTGGAGTTGAAATGGAACCAATTTGCTTCTAATCTCAGGCCTTAATCCACTTACAAATTTTTTTAAGTCTATCTGCTTCTTCGCAGACCAGCCTTACTGTATATCTTGACCGTTTTGTAGTAGTGTTCATTGATGACATATTAATCTACTCAAAGAATAAGAAAGAACATAAGGAGCATCTGAGAGTGGTACTAAGATAAGAAGTTGTATACAAAGTTCAAGAAGTGTAAGTTCTAGTTAAATCAGTTGTGTTTCCTCAGGTACATTATATCTAAAGAAGGAGTAACAGTAGACCCCACAAAAATCAAGGCAATAAAAAACTAGCCTCAACCCACCAATGTTAAAGAGCTCAGATTCTTGAGCCTAGCCGATTACTATCGAAGATTTGTAGAAGGGTTTTCTAAGATAGTAATGCCCCTAACCCTGCTAACCAGAAAATGTATCATGTTTAACTGGGGAGAAAACTAGCAGAAAAGCTTTCAAGAATTGAAATATAGGCCAACCTCGGCCCCAGTCCTAGCTATGCCTTCGGGATCGAGGGATATGTCATATACAGTGATGCATCCATGCAAGGGTTAGAATGTGTGTTAATGCAACACAATAATGTTATTGCCTATGCCTCCAGACAACAAAAAGAATTACCTTACGATCTAGAAATTGTTGTGGTCATTTTTTTCTTGAAAATATGAAGACATTACCTGTACGGAGTATCATGTGTAATCTATACAGACCATAAGAGTTTGAAATATATATCCACCCAAAAAGAGCTGAATATGCGACAAAGGAGATGGTTGAAAATGATAAAATATTTAACTATCACCCGGGGAAAGCCAATGTTGTGGCTGATGCCCTAAGTCGAAAGTCGGGGGGTCACTGGCTGCATTGATAACTCAACAACCAATGTTATTAAAAGAGTTTGAAAGGATGCAAATAGAAGTCAAGCTGAGAGAATCTGGCGGCATGCCAAGTCAACTAAACCAGGTTAGCATTTGATATTACCTGTATGAACGGATTAAAGAAGCACAACAAGGGGAAGATGGAGCAAGAAAATTTTTGGAAAAAGTTCAAAGTGGAAAAATTCAGGGCTTTACGTGCGATAAAGGAATATTGAAATTCGGGCACTAGGTGTGCATACCACAAGACACAAAGCTTAAGGAGGAGATTATGTCAGAAGCCCATTGTACTCCTTACATAGCGCATCTGGGAGCAACGAAAATGTATCAAGACCTTCAGACAAACTTT
This sequence comes from Agave tequilana, assembly GCA_038442645.1. Lineage (NCBI taxonomy): Eukaryota > Viridiplantae > Streptophyta > Magnoliopsida > Asparagales > Asparagaceae > Agave > Agave tequilana. The sequence goes on from JAVJIF010014814.1 coordinate 15,014, forward strand.
TGGTGGGAAGGAATGAAGAAGGACATAGCCAATTTTGTACAAAAGTACTTTTATGCCAACAAGTCAAGGCCGAACATAAGAAACCCCCGGGACTATTGATGCCTTTATCAATCCCTGAATTATCACAAGACTTCCCCAATCACCTCTAGGGCACGATGCCGTATGGGTTGTAGTAGACCAGCTCATAAATCCACACATTTCTTACCCATCTGAGTGAGCTATTCGATGGATAAGTTAGCACAGATTTACCTTCGTAAGATATTCCGAATACACGGGGTGCCAGAAACAATTGTATCAGACAGGAATCTTTGATTCTTATCAAGATTGTGGATAAGCTTGTCCAAAGCATTAGGAACCAAATTACATCGTACAGCGACACACACTAAGATTAATGGGCAATCAGAATGGACTATTCAGATATTAGAAGATATGCTGAGAGCATGAGTACTAGATTTCGGAGGTAACTGGGAGTAGTATGTACTAAAGAAGGAGTAGCAGTAGACCCCACAAAAATCGAGGCAATCAAAAACTGGCCTCAACCCACCAATGTTAAAGAGCTCAGAAGTTTCTTGGGCCTAGCCGATTACTATCGAAGATTTGTAGAAGGATTTTCTAAGATAGTAATGCCCCAACCCTACTAACCAGAAAGGGTATCAGGTTTAACTGGGGAGAAAGCTTTCGAGAATTGAAAGATAGGCTAACGTCGGCCCCAGTCCTAGCTATGCCTTCGGGGATCGAGGGATATGTCATATACAGTGATGCATCCATGTAAGGGTTAGAATGTGTGTTAATGCAACACAATAAGGTTATTGCCTATGCCTCCAGACAACAAAAGAATCATGAAAAGAATTACCTTACTCACGATCTAGAATTAGTTGTGGTCATTTTTTCCCTTGAAAATATGAAGACATTACCTGTACGGAGTATCCTATGTAATCTATACAGACCATAAGAGTTTGAAATATATATCCACCCAAAAAGAGTTGAACATGCGAAAAAGGAGATAGTTGAAAATGATAAAATATTATGACCTGACAATTAACTATCACCCGGGGAAAGCCAATGTTGTGGCCGATGCCCTAAGTCGAAAGTCGGGGGTGTCACTGGCTGCATTGATAACTCAACAACCAATGTTATTAAAAGAGTTTGAAAGGATGCAAATAGAAGTCAGACTGAGAGAATCCGGCGGCGTGCCAAGTCAACTAAACCAGGTTAGGATTTGATATGACCTGTATTAACGAATTAAAGAAGCACAACAAGGGGAAGATGGAGCAAGAAAATTTTTGGAAAAAGTTCAAAGTGGAAAATTTTAGGGCTTTACGTGCGATAAAGGAATATTGAAATTCAGGCACCGGGTGTGCATACCACAAGACACAAAGCTTAAGGAGGAGATTATGTCAGAAGCCCATTGTACTCCTTACACAGCGCATCTGGGAGCAACAAAAATGTATCAAGAACTTCAGACAAACTTTTGGTGGGAAGGAATGAAGAAGAACATAGCCAATTTTGTGCAAAATGGCTTTTATGCCAACAAGTCAAGGCCAAACATAAGAAACCCTCGGGACTATTGATGCCTTTATCAATCCCTGAATTGTCAAGGACTTCCCCGATCACCTCTAGGGCACGATGTCGTATGGGTAGTAGTAGATCGGCTCACAAATCCGCACATTTCTTGCCCATCCGAATGAGCTATTCGATGGATAAGTTAGCACAGATTTACCTTCGTGAGATACTCCGAATACACGGGGGGCCGAAAACAATTGTATCAGACAGGAATCTTTGATTTTTTTCAAGATTGTGGATAAGCTTGTCCAAAGCATTAGGAAACAAATTACATCCAAGTACGGCGGCACACCCTAAGATTAATGGGAAATTAGAAAGGACTATCCAAATATTAGAAGATATGCTGAGAGCATGAGTACTAGATTTCGGAGTAATTGGGAGAAGTATGTATCATTAGTGGAATTCAAATACAATAACAGCTACCAGTCAACCATAGAAATGTCACCATTTGAAGCTTTATATGGAAGGAAGTGTAGATCCCTCATTTGCTGGGAAGAAGTGGGAGATCAAAGATTGTTAGGCCCCAAGCTAGTGCAAGAGAAAACAGAAAAGATCAGAGTAATAAAGAAAAGGATGAATGTGGCCCAGAACAGATAGAAGGCATATGCAGATAATCGTCGCAGACCCTTTGAATTCTCTACAGGAGACAAAGTGTTTCTAAAAGTGTCCCCAGTGAAAGGGGTAGTACACACCAACAGAAGGAACAAACTGGATCCTCGATACATTGGACCCTTTGAAGTACTAGAGAGGATCAGGCCTCTAGCTTACCGGCTAGCCTTGCCCCAAGAGATGGAAAAGATTCATGATGTGTTTCACGTATCTTAGCTGAGGAAGTACATACCAAACCCAGCCATATCCTTATTATTCGCCATTCCAAATTCAGGAAGACTTGTCTTATACTGAAGAACCGGTGAAAATCCTAAATCACAAGGGGAAGCAGCTAAAGAACAAAACAATCCCATTGGTGAAAGTATTATGGAGGAGTCAAAAATTCAAAGAAATGACGTGGGAACCCAAAGAAGAGATGCGAAAATCTTATCCACACTTATTCGAAGGTACGCTACATTTCGAGGATGAAACTTTCTCTTGGGGGGTAGACTATAGCACCCGATATAGACAAACCACAGTTTAACAAATTTAACCAATGATTAGCAAGCTTTATACATTAATTAGCTATCCACCTTCCTCAAATAATTTTTTAATTTTCCCCTAAAAGTGTAATATATTGTAGATATATGTATTATAAATTATGCATATGGCATGTGTATACTTCCAATACTATAGCATGTATATACTAACTAATACATAGGGTATTTTGTAAGAAAAACCATGGAAATACACTTAACATATTTTTCTTCATAAGTTAGTGGAGAGGTTAGGTATGCATGGGAGAGAAAGATCAAGGGTTAAGATGTTCTTGTGGAGTGCATAGGACACTTGGGAAAATTCTAAACATGGCAAACTTGTAAATATTCCACCAAAGAGAATTTTTTTAGCCAGCCAAAACTTCCCTTCTCATCTCTTCTTTCCCAAAGAGAAAGAGAAACTCTATGGCTGAAACCTTAAGATTTACCCCCTTTCTTTAGAAAACCCAAGAATCTCTCCTCTTCTCCATTTCTTCTTTCCTTCCTTCATTTTTCATCTCTCCTACAAGATCGAAGAGAGGAAGGGAGGGGGCTGCCAGGCGTAGTCGTACCCAGCTCGGTCGTGCCTAGGCTGGCTGCGACTAGGCCTGGCCGCGCCTAGGGAGGGGGACCTGCACACCACCAAGGGGAGGAGGAGGGGGTTTCTTGCTAGTATAGATCCAAACTTTGGGTGGTAAATTTCAGTCAAGATCTGAACTTTTACGGCTAAAATTCACCCTCAAGCAAGGTAATATTCTGACGGGAAATTTCAGAAAATAAATCCAATTAATAGTGTGTATCCCTCATGTTCTTGATGGCGTTAGCATTACTCTCATATTTTCCTTATATAGAGTGATTGTTTGGACACAAGAGGAGTAAGATCTAACCATTGGCAACTCTTGATGAAGGTGAGTAAACTAGAGACTTTTTAGGGTAAGAATGAATATGTTGAGAAATTCATAACCATTTTATTAGGTGATATGAAGTAGGTTATGAGAGTTATTCGCTGTTTTTTATATGAATTATCATAAAAACCATACTTTAATGTATAAATTGTAGTCAATACTTGTATTGGTCTATGGTTGCACATTTCGCGATTGTTGCAATACTTAGGAATTAAGTACCTAGTATGGGTTACTTCTAAAAGCCTACTAAAGAGAAACCCTTAAGTAAATCCTAATGATGATTATTTCTAATTATTCTAGGGTGTGGATTAAGTAGAGTAGAAATTTGAAACTACGAATTGGTGGCGAATAGGGAGGGCGTGGTGACACGTGTTGTGTGTATGGGTGTATGCAACATTGTGTTGTAAAAGAGTGTGTGTGTGTGTGTGTGTGTGTGTATTGTTGTATGGATTTGTATGTATATGCATTATGGTATAAGTTATATTATTATTCCTTTAGAATGGTAGAAAATATGGGATGTGAAATTGTCTTCATTGATGTGTCACTAGTGAGGTGAATAATTTTTCATACTTATGTTAGCGATCATGTATACTCTGAAGGAAAGGGCTTGCGGGAGCCAGTAGGAGAGGGAAGACGGTGTATATACATATACATTTATTTCTCAAAATTGAAGGAAGGGACCTGCGGGAGCCAGTAGGAGGGGGAAGACGAAATAAGTATGTTTTTTATTTCTATACTCTAAAGGAAGGGACGACAGGAGCAGGTAGGAGGGGGAAGATGGTGTAAATATATCTTTTCATTTTTTTATTGAAGGAAGGGGCGGAGGGAGCCGGTAAGAAGGGGAAGACGGAGTTACGTATTGATGCATTCTTTTTGAGTTTTAATGGCAAGACTAGTTATTGGTATGATATAAATAAGTAGTGCACGAGCTATGTGTATGTATAAGCTTAGCGTGATATATATTATGACTAATACAAAAAGGGGCGTAATCAAGATAGACATAGGGTAAGGACCAAGCCATTCCATATCATAGACCATGATATAACTATTACCACAATAGTTATAACAAATAAGTAAGTGTTAACTTCGTCCTTTCAGGTTTTTCCTATTTGAAATCTACTTCAATACCTATGCATGAAAACTTTTCTTTTGAGATACACTTAACTAGAAAATTGAAATATTACTTGTTTACTCGCTGAGCCATCAAGCCCACCGCATTCCTTGGCATCATTGTTTCAAGTTTTGTTAAAGGTAAAAGACAGGCATAGGATGGGTTGTTTCTCGAGGATGGAGTTATGTATGATGACACCATGCACTTTCTTTAGTTATATGGTAATGTCTCTTTTAGTTTTTCTTTACATTTTGGAGCTCTCATGTATACAAGTTAAAAGAAATCATGTGCATATGTTATGATGTTTTGTGTAAAGTATGAAGCTAAGTGGCTGAAACTCATGCTATGTGTCATATTTGTAGTGTAAGAAAGCCTTATGTAAGCTTAATGAATGGGCCTTCATGGGTTATCTTTGGAAGTTGGTATATATATATATATATATATATATATATATATATATATAAAATCTTGTTAGACATATTATATTGAGGAGATACAATTGAGAATCAAGTCGTTATCCTGTATTGGTGGAATTGCTTATCCTTATAAATGTGTGGGTGCTATTTGGTATGTATGCATATGTCGATATGTTGTGGAGATTATGGCTAAGCCTTGAAGGCTGTTAATTGAGCATATTGTATTTGGACAAGTAACAAGTTTCAAATGAGATGCTGCCAAAATTTTGATAAAATCATCGTATCTTTTATTTGTGGAAAAAATTGCTTTAAGGATTATTAAAAGATTAGGGTAGTTTAATCTGGGACCGTTACACTTTGCTTAAGGTATCAATTTTGTTTTTCAGAGTAGAAATCTCATTTTCATCAATAATGAAAAATGTTTCTTTGCAAGAGATTTTAGGTGCATCAAAATTCTTTTATGTCATTTTAAGAGTGGAAGACAAAATTTTTTTCTTTGGAAATAACAACTAATTTATTTTGAAGAAGTTCATTTTCTTTTTCCATTTTTAAATACTTCTTTTTAACTAAATCATAGTTCTTTGAAAGTTCTTCAAGAGCTTCACCCAATTCATCCATAGATAACTCACATTCTTCAAGAGAAGATTTAGATGTTACCTTGGGTGTGCCATCATTAGCCATAAAACCCACATTAGCTATGTCCTGCTCTTCTTCGGATCGTTTTTCGAGTCTCAAATAGCTTTCAAGGCCTTCTTTTCATAGGGCTTGTAACGCCCCGATCCCGCTGATACGGGGACGTCACTGCGACGTATATACGCAAGTCAGAAGTACCTTCACGTATATACGCTAAGCATCAGTACAGGCAAGAATCAGAGTACGGAAGCAAGTGGTGCATTATACATTCCGACACATAGGTACAATTACAGAGTTATCACCAGAGGTGATCCGATATCACAATAATATTACATCACCTGATAGGCGCAAATGCGAGAATACAAGGAGCATGCAGGAGTAAACAATGAAAGGCACTCACGAGTTCACTATAAGGAAACTCGAGAGGCACACAGGGGCCTGGAAGGACGTGGCTCTGGACGGTAGGCTGGAGATCCACGCTACCGCTGCGCCACTCTGTTCAGCAACAGGACGGATTCACACGCTCCAAGCTCCAAAACCTGGACATGAGAATCCAGGGGAGTCAGATGAAACTCCCCAGGCGAGTAGTGATGCAAAAGCCAGATGGCGAGCCAGGATGAGCACATGTGTGAATACAACAATGGATATCAAGTACAAAGGATATCAAGTTCAGAAAACAGGGGTTAGAACACAAATATAGCAGGCATGAACAAGTATATCATAATCATCATAAAACAGAAAATCCGATTACGAGCAAAACCGATTGCACAAGCTTAGGTCACGCTTCCATGAGACTAGTACGTCGAAGGAATAATCCAAACAAGGAAACCCTCATTTATATACCTTTATCTCATATCATCGTAATCCAAGCACAAACAATCACAAGTCACAAAGTGGTCATAACAGAAGTACATAACAGGCATGACAGGAGTACATAACGGGAGCCATAAAAAGAATCATAACAGGTATCATAACAGGAGTCCAATACAGGTGTCATAACGGGAATCATAACAAGAGTCATATCAGGAATCATAACAGGCATAACAGGGATCATAACAAGAATCATGACAGGCACTTATTATTACTCGTCTGACCCATATATCTGGGTATGTGTCCGGTGTACACCCCAACACACATACATCCATATATAAGCAAGGCGAGGGTTGTTACCGGAAGCAGATGGAGAACTGATAACACTTCTTATAGTAGTTCCCGTACACCCGGGACCAGTTTGAGGGCCCTAAGTCCCCCTAACACGCATCTTCTGTGGGCCTTAAATCCCACTAACACGAATCGTCAATATTTTATTCCATTACTATAAGCAAGGTATCATTCCGGCATCCATCACTTCCTCCCATTCCCGTGCAAGTTGTCCTTTTTTTTATGGCTTATCACGATTATCAGATTACGGGAATAACTGGTCATAACAGGAGATGGCCCTACAGATTCAAGAGGTGGCCCCCACAGATTCAAGAGGTGGCCCCCACCGTGTGGTGTGGCACTTTGTTCTGAGGGGATGGATTCTAGAGGTGGCCCCACAGATTCAAGAGGTGGCCCCCACCGTGTGGTGTGGCACTTTGTTCCGTGTGGCACTTAGTTCCATTCAGGATAACAGGTCAGGATTCCCGTAATTGTGATAATCACAAGTCAAGTATTAACATAACAGGTATAACAGGTATAACAGGAGGCAGGTAATCAATCATGTCAAGAGGTTGATATTAGTCCGGTGGCAAGTCATGAAAATAATATAAAATATAAGGCAAGTCCCGAGGATAAAGTCCATATTCAAGGAAGTGATCAATCACAGCAGTTAGCTAAAGATAGTCGACTAGGGATTCATGGGTAGTCGACTAAGCAAGGAGTTAGTCGACTATAACAAAGAGACAAGTCGACTAGCTAGGCTGCGTTTGGGAAAGCTGCGTTTCAGAGAAACGGCGCGTCTCTAGGAAGTGGCGCGTCTCAGGAAAGTGGCGCGTCTCAGGGAAGTGGCGCGTCTCAGGGAAGTGGCGCGTTTCACAAGCCCGCGTCTCACAAGAAAGAGTTAGTCGACTATAACAAAGAGATTAGTCGACTAATAAGGTGCGTTCCAGAATAACCGGACTGCGTTTCAAGGAGTTAGTCGACTTATGATTTGGGCAAGTCGACTAATAAACAGTGAGCAGTAATAGCTTTTTAAGAGTTATAGTTTGTTGATAAAGATACAAGTTCTTGGCGAGGAAAAGCACTCGCCGAAATAGGAAAATCAAGCGAGAACACCCGCATAGTCAATAAAATACGAAGGCAAGCGGATAGCGAGAATTACTCGCCTATCAAGATCCTTGCCGCGTCCAACGAAGGGAAGTTCGGCCCCAATCCAAAAGGAGTGGCCGGCCCTAAGTCTTGCCGCCGGAGAAGAAACACGGCCCCAATCCAAAAGGAGTGGCCGGTTCCAAGTTTGTCAACGGAGAAGAACGCGGCCAAAAATCCCAAGTAGTGGCCGGTCTCACAAAGTGATGGAGAGAAGTTGAAGGTGGTGCACTTGGTGAAGAAGTTATGGAGAAGATGAAGGTTGGGTAAGCAAGAGAAGGAGCTCTCTCTTGGTGGCTTCTCTGTTGGAGGCTGCAGGAAGTAAGGAGGAAGAAGAAGGAGAAGTAAAATGAAGAAAGAAAGAAGGAGAGGGGTATTTATAGGAATTGAGTTTGTGAAGTGATGTAAATAAATAAAGGAAGGGTGTCTTTGCAAAATTGAGGGGGATTTGATGTCTCTTGGCCACATGGCCGGTTGTGGAGAAGAGAAAGGAATGGGGTGTCTTGGAAATGACAATTTGTAAGGAAAGAATTAAATGAAGAGAGAGAAAAAGGTAAAAGGAATGAATCTTAATAATGTGCACATCATTCAAGGCAAAAGAGTCAAAGGGGGCTTGCGTTTCCCATCTCAAAACGCAGCACACAACCTGCGTTTTAAGCCAAATGAACTAAACGCGGGAATTAAATCCGCGTTTAGGGAAGCCAAAAGCTGCGTTTTTTAACAGAGGAGAGAGGAAGTCATGATAATTGATGGGAATTGATCTGAAGTGCATTAAATGCGGAATGGGGAGGATCTTCACAATAAATGCGGAATCCTAGGTTGGTGAGATCCGCGTTTGGTGAAGGAGAGAGAAAATGGGAAAAGACAAAGTGGAATATATGGGACAATCTCCTCGGTATCTGGGAAAACACCGGAAAAGCCCAAAAATGAAGTAATCCGGAAAGCTTCCCAAAAAATTCTCAAAAATCATAAATATTATAAAATGATTTTTGGTGAAATCGGTTTTCAAAGATTCAATCTTATTTTCAAGATAAAAATCATAAGGTCAACCGTCAATCTCGGTATACGCCGGATTGGCCGGGTTTGATAAAATCTGATAAATCCCAGAAAAAGTATTTAGATAGAAAATATGATTTTAAGAAATAATGCCTAAAGGCACTTTTGGTAATTCCAAACTGTTTGTAAATTAAAAATCCGAGAATCGGTCAACGAAACTGGCCGACACCGGTTTTGAAGATTTTCAACTTAATTGAGGAAAATTCCAGAAAATCATAGAAAATCTAGAATATTGGAAAATGATATTTAAAACTGAAATCGGTCAAATCGGATTACCAGAATGTCCAAACCGAGCAATACTCTGGGATCGGGCCTTCGGTTCAAACTAAGGTTGACTCCGAATCCACGAATCCAAATCCAAGATAAAAACAACCATATAAAGAATTCATAATACAAAACAAATACAGGAAGTAAATTGAAAAATACGATCGAGAAATCTGAATACGCAACTAAGTACGTATTCCAGGAACGGGGTGTTACAATCCATCCACCTTACAAAAAATTGCGTCTTCGCAATTTCGTTAAGGGGTAAATTGAACACAAGGAGGACAAGGGCGGAATCTATACCAATTAAGATACGAAGTACTATAGGTAGGGCTCTCAAGTTGACTGATCAATAACCAGAATATAGAAATCTTCTGCACTTCCGGCTGTATAAGTCTTTGAACGATGCCAAATAATACCAACTGATAACACAACTCTGCAATAGAATTCCCGCTGTACTGCATACTTAATGTCGCTCTGAGAGTAAGCCAGAATACTGAGGATAAGAAAACCCTGATAATACCGAGCATAATAAAGAAGACCGATAATTAAGAATTCCGAACACCAGGCATCGATCACTCTGGAAGATATAACCGAGAATATAGAATACCCGAACTTCAAAGAGTTGGCCGAAGAGATCATGTCATAGCTTCATTCAGAACCAGCCACTACCTTTCTAGTATATCCATATCTTAAGTTAGTATAAAGGTTTCATAAAACCAAAAGGGGAAAGATGGAAGGGATTAGGAATCAAAGGGAAGATGATTAAGAATGAATAGATAACTCTGTACTTGTAGTTGGAGTGTATAACCAGGACTCATGCATTCCAGTTGCAAATTTCTTTACCATTAATTTGCCGTCTGGACGTACTGAGGATGTAGAGCCTAAGCTCTGATACCAACCTGTAACGCCCCGATCCCGCTGATACGGGGACGTCACTGCGACGTATATACGCAAGTCAGAAGTACCTTCACGTATATACGCTAAGCATCAGTACAGGCAAGAATCAGAGTACGGAAGCAAGTGGTGCATTATACATTCCGACACATAGGTACAATTACAGAGTTATCACCAGAGGTGATCCGATATCACAATAATATTACATCACCTGATAGGCGCAAATGCGAGAATACAAGGAGCATGCAGGAGTAAACAATGAAAGGCACTCACGAGTTCACTATAAGGAAACTCGAGAGGCACACAGGGGCCTGGAAGGACGTGGCTCTGGACGGTAGGCTGGAGATCCACGCTACCGCTGCGCCACTCTGATCAGCAACAGGACGGATTCACACGCTCCAAGCTCCAAAACCTGGACATGAGAATCCAGGGGAGTCAGATGAAACTCCCCAGGCGAGTAGTGATGCAAAAGCCAGATGGCGAGCCAGGATGAGCACATGTGTGAATACAACAATGGATATCAAGTACAAAGGATATCAAGTTCAGAAAACAGGGGTTAGAACACAAATATAGCAGGCATGAACAAGTATATCATAATCATCATAAAACAGAAAATCCGATTACGAGCAAAACCGATTGCACAAGCTTAGGTCACGCTTCCATGAGACTAGTACGTCGAAGGAATAATCCAAACAAGGAAACCCTCATTTATATACCTTTATCTCATATCATCGTAATCCAAGCACAAACAATCACAAGTCACAAAGTGGTCATAACAGAAGTACATAACAGGCATGACAGGAGTACATAACGGGAGCCATAACAAGAATCATAACAGGTATCATAACAGGAGTCCAATACAGGTGTCATAACGGGAATCATAACAAGAGTCATATCAGGAATCATAACAGGCATAACAGGGATCATAACAAGAATCATGACAGGCACTTATTATTACTCGTCTGACCCATATATCTGGGTATGTGTCCGGGTGTACACCCCAACACACATACATCCATATATAAGCAAGGCGAGGGTTGTTACCGGAAGCAGATGGAGAACTGATAACACTTCTTATAGTAGTTCCCGTACACCCGGGACCAGTTTGAGGGCCCTAAGTCCCCCTAACACGCATCTTCTGTGGGCCTTAAATCCCACTAACACGAATCGTCAATATTTTATTCCATTACTATAAGCAAGGTATCATTCCGGCATCCATCACTTCCTCCCATTCCCGTGTAAGTTGTCCTTTTTTTATGGCTTATCACGATTATCAGATTACGGGAATAACTGGTCATAACAGGAGATGGCCCTACAGATTCAAGAGGTGGCCCCCACAGATTCAAGAGGTGGCCCCCACCGTGTGGTGTGGCACTTTGTTCCGTGTGGCACTTTGTTCTGAGGGGATGGATTCTAGAGGTGGCCCCCACAGATTCAAGAGGTGGCCCCCACCGTGTGGTGTGGCACTTTGTTCCGTGTGGCACTTAGTTCCATTCAGGATAACAGGTCAGGATTCCCGTAATTGTGATAATCACAAGTCAAGTATTAACATAACAGGTATAACAGGTATAACAGGAGGCAGGTAATCAATCATGTCAAGAGGTTGATATTAGTCCGGTGGCAAGTCATGAAAATAATATAAAATATAAGGCAAGTCCCGAGGATAAAGTCCATATTCAAGGAAGTGATCAATCACAGCAGTTAGCTAAAGATAGTCGACTAGGGATTCATGGGTAGTCGACTAAGCAAGGAGTTAGTCGACTATAACAAAGAGACAAGTCGACTAGCTAGGCTGCGTTTGGGAAAGCTACGTTTCAGAGAAACGGCGCGTCTCTAGGAAGTGGCGCGTCTCAGGAAAGTGGCGCGTCTCAGGGAAGTGGCGCGTCTCAGGGAAGTGGCGCGTTTCACAAGCCCGCGTCTCACAAGAAAGAGTTAGTCGACTATAACAAAGAGATTAGTCGACTAATAAGGTGCGTTCCAGAATAACCGGACTGCGTTTCAAGGAGTTAGTCGACTTATGATTTGGGCAAGTCGACTAATAAACAGTGAGCAGTAATAGCTTTTTAAGAGTTATAGTTTGTTGATAAAGATACAAGTTCTTGGCGAGGAAAAGCACTCGCCGAAATAGGAAAATCAAGCGAGAACACCCGCATAGTCAATAAAATACGAAGGCAAGCGGATAGCGAGAATTACTCGCCTATCAAGATCCTTGCCGCGTCCAACGAAGGGAAGTTCGGCCCCAATCCAAAAGGAGTGGCCGGCCCTAAGTCTTGCCGCCGGAGAAGAAACACGGCCCCAATCCAAAAGGAGTGGCCGGTTCCAAGTTTGTCAACGGAGAAGAACGCGGCCAAAAATCCCAAGTAGTGGCCGGTCTCACAAAGTGATGGAGAGAGGTTGAAGGTGGTGCACTTGGTGAAGAAGTTATGGAGAAGATGAAGGTTGGGTAAGCAAGAGAAGGAGCTCTCTCTTGGTGGCTTCTCTGTTGGAGGCTGCAGGAAGTAAGGAGGAAGAAGAAGGAGAAGTAAAATGAAGAAAGAAAGAAGGAGAGGGGTATTTATAGGAATTGAGTTTGTGAAGTGATGTAAATAAATAAAGGGAAGGGTGTCTTTGCAAAATTGAGGGGGATTTGATGTCTCTTGGCCACATGGCCGGTTGTGGAGAAGAGAAAGGAATGGGGTGTCTTGGAAATGACAATTTGTAAGGAAAGAATTAAATGAAGAGAGAGAAAAAGGTAAAAGGAATGAATCTTAATAATGTGCACATCATTCAAGGCAAAAGAGTCAAAGGGGGCTTGCGTTTCCCATCTCAAAACGCAGCACACAACCTGCGTTTTAAGCCAAATGAACTAAACGCGGGAATTAAATCCGCGTTTAGGGAAGCCAAAAGCTGCGTTTTTTAACAGAGGAGAGAGGAAGTCATGATAATTGATGGGAATTGATCTGAAGTGCATTAAATGCGGAATGGGGAGGATCTTCACAATAAATGCGGAATCCTAGGTTGGTGAGATCCGCGTTTGGTGAAGGAGAGAGAAAATGGGAAAAGACAAAGTGGAATATATGGGACAATCTCCTCGGTATCTGGGAAAACACCGGAAAAGCCCAAAATGAAGTAATCCGGAAAGCTTCCCAAAAAATTCTCAAAAATCATAAATATTATAAAATGATTTTTGGTGAAATCGGTTTTCAAAGATTCAATCTTATTTTCAAGATAAAAATCATAAGGTCAACCGTCAATCTCGGTATACGCCGGATTGGCCGGGTTTTGATAAAATCTGATAAATCCCAGAAAAAGTATTTAAATAGAAAATATGATTTTAAGAAATAATGCCTAAAGGCACTTTTGGTAATTCCAAACTGTTTGTAAATTAAAAATCCGGGAATCGGTCAACGAAACTGGCCGACACCGGTTTTGAAGATTTTCAACTTAATTGAGGAAAATTCCAGAAAATCATAGAAAATCTAGAATATTGGAAAATGATATTTAAAACTGAAATCGGTCAAATCGGATTACCAGAATGTCCAAACCGAGCAATACTCTGGGATCGGGCCTTCGGTTCAAACTAAGGTTGACTCCGAATCCACGAATCCAAATCCAAGATAAAAACAACCATATAAAGAATTCATAATACAAAACAAATACAGGAAGTAAATTGAAAAATACGATCGAGAAATCTGAATACGCAACTAAGTACGTATTCCAGGAACGGGGTGTTACAATCCATCCACCTTACAAAAAATTGCGTCTTCGCAATTTCGTTAAGGGGTAAATTGAACACAAGGAGGACAAGGGCGGAATCTATACCAATTAAGATACGAAGTACTATAGGTAGGGCTCTCAAGTTGACTGATCAATAACCAGAATATAGAAATCTTCTGCACTTCCGGCTGTATAAGTCTTTGAACGATGCCAAATAATACCAACTGATAACACAACTCTGCAATAGAATTCCCGCTGTACTGCATACTTAATGTCGCTCTGAGAGTAAGCCAGAATACTGAGGATAAGAAAACCCTGATAATACCGAGCATAATAAAGAAGACCGATAATTAAGAATTCCGAACACCAGGCATCGATCACTCTGGAAGATATAACCGAGAATATAGAATACCCGAACTTCAAAGAGTTGGCCGAAGAGATCATGTCATAGCTTCATTCAGAACCAGCCACTACCTTTCTAGTATATCCATATCTTAAGTTAGTATAAAGGTTTCATAAAACCAAAACAGGGGAAAGATGGAAGGGATTAGGAATCAAAGGGAAGATGATTAAGAATGAATAGATAACTCTGTACTTGTAGTTGGAGTGTATAACCAGGACTCATGCATTCCAGTTGCAAATTTCTTTACCATTAATTTGCCGTCTGGACGTACTGAGGATGTAGAGCCTAAGCTCTGATACCAACCTGTAACGCCCCGATCCCGCTGATACGGGGACGTCACTGCGACGTATATACGCAAGTCAGAAGTACCTTCACGTATATACGCTAAGCATCAGTACAGGCAAGAATCAGAGTACGGAAGCAAGTGGTGCATTATACATTCCGACACATAGGTACAATTACAGAGTTATCACCAGAGGTGATCCGATATCACAATAATATTACATCACCTGATAGGCGCAAATGCGAGAATACAAGGAGCATGCAGGAGTAAACAATGAAAGGCACTCACGAGTTCACTATAAGGAAACTCGAGAGGCACACAGGGGCCTGGAAGGACGTGGCTCTGGACGGTAGGCTGGAGATCCACGCTACCGCTGCGCCACTCTGATCAGCAACAGGACGGATTCACACGCTCCAAGCTCCAAAACCTGGACATGAGAATCCAGGGGAGTCAGATGAAACTCCCCAGGCGAGTAGTGATGCAAAAGCCAGATGGCGAGCCAGGATGAGCACATGTGTGAATACAACAATGGATATCAAGTACAAAGGATATCAAGTTCAGAAAACAGGGGTTAGAACACAAATATAGCAGGCATGAACAAGTATATCATAATCATCATAAAACAGAAAATCCGATTACGAGCAAAACCGATTGCACAAGCTTAGGTCACGCTTCCATGAGACTAGTACGTCGAAGGAATAATCCAAACAAGGAAACCCTCATTTATATACCTTTATCTCATATCATCGTAATCCAAGCACAAACAATCACAAGTCACAAAGTGGTCATAACAGAAGTACATAACAGGCATGACAGGAGTACATAACGGGAGCCATAACAAGAATCATAACAGGTATCATAACAGGAGTCCAATACAGGTGTCATAACGGGAATCATAACAAGAGTCATATCAGGAATCATAACAGGCATAACAGGGATCATAACAAGAATCATGACAGGCACTTATTATTACTCGTCTGACCCATATATCTGGGTATGTGTCCGGGTGTACACCCCAACACACATACATCCATATATAAGCAAGGCGAGGGTTGTTACCGGAAGCAGATGGAGAACTGATAACACTTCTTATAGTAGTTCCCGTACACCGGGACCAGTTTGAGGGCCCTAAGTCCCCCTAACACGCATCTTCTGTGGGCCTTAAATCCCACTAACACGAATCGTCAATATTTTATTCCATTACTATAAGCAAGGTATCATTCCGGCATCCATCACTTCCTCCCATTCCCGTGTAAGTTGTCCTTTTTTTATGGCTTATCACGATTATCAGATTACGGGAATAACTGGTCATAACAGGAGATGGCCCTACAGATTCAAGAGGTGGCCCCCACAGATTCAAGAGGTGGCCCCCACCGTGTGGTGTGGCACTTTGTTCCGTGTGGCACTTTGTTCTGAGGGGATGGATTCTAGAGGTGGCCCCCACAGATTCAAGAGGTGGCCCCCACCGTGTGGTGTGGCACTTTGTTCCGTGTGGCACTTAGTTCCATTCAGGATAACAGGTCAGGATTCCCGTAATTGTGATAATCACAAGTCAAGTATTAACATAACAGGTATAACAGGTATAACAGGAGGCAGGTAATCAATCATGTCAAGAGGTTGATATTAGTCCGGTGGCAAGTCATGAAAATAATATAAAATATAAGGCAAGTCCGAGGATAAAGTCCATATTCAAGGAAGTGATCAATCACAGCAGTTAGCTAAAGATAGTCGACTAGGGATTCATGGGTAGTCGACTAAGCAAGGAGTTAGTCGACTATAACAAAGAGACAAGTCGACTAGCTAGGCTGCGTTTGGGAAAGCTGCGTTTCAGAGAAACGGCGCGTCTCTAGGAAGTAGCGCGTCTCAGGAAAGTGGCGCGTCTCAGGGAAGTGGCGCGTCTCAGGGAAGTGGCGCGTTTCACAAGCCCGCGTCTCACAAGAAAGAGTTAGTCGACTATAACAAAGAGATTAGTCGACTAATAAGGTGCGTTCCAGAATAACCGGACTGCGTTTCAAGGAGTTAGTCGACTTATGATTTGGGCAAGTCGACTAATAAACAGTGAGCAGTAATAGCTTTTTAAGAGTTATAGTTTGTTGATAAAGATACAAGTTCTTGGCGAGGAAAAGCACTCGCCGAAATAGGAAAATCAAGCGAGAACACCCGCATAGTCAATAAAATGCGAAGGCAAGCGGATAGCGAGAATTACTCGCCTATCAAGATCCTTGCCGCGTCCAACGAAGGGAAGTTCGGCCCCAATCCAAAAGGAGTGGCCGGCCCTAAGTCTTGCCGCCGGAGAAGAAACACGGCCCCAATCCAAAAGGAGTGGCGGTTCCAAGTTTGTCAACGGAGAAGAACGCGGCCAAAAATCCCAAGTAGTGGCCGGTCTCACAAAGTGATGGAGAGAGGTTGAAGGTGGTGCACTTGGTGAAGAAGTTATGGAGAAGATGAAGGTTGGGTAAGCAAGAGAAGGAGCTCTCTCTTGGTGGCTTCTCTGTTGGAGGCTGCAGGAAGCAAGGAGGAAGAAGAAGGAGAAGTAAAATGAAGAAAGAAAGAAGGAGAGGGGTATTTATAGGAATTGAGTTTGTGAAGTGATGTAAATAAATAAAGGGAAGGGTGTCTTTGCAAAATTGAGGGGGATTTGATGTCTCTTGGCCACATGGCCGGTTGTGGAGAAGAGAAAGGAATGGGGTGTCTTGGAAATGACAATTTGTAAGGAAAGAATTAAATGAAGAGAGAGAAAAAGGTAAAAGGAATGAATCTTAATAATGTGCACATCATTCAAGGCAAAAGAGTCAAAGGGGGCTTGCGTTTCCCATCTCAAAACGCAGCACACAACCTGCGTTTTAAGCCAAATGAACTAAACGCGGGAATTAAATCCGCGTTTAGGGAAGCCAAAAGCTGCGTTTTTTAACAGAGGAGAGAGGAAGTCATGATAATTGATGGGATTTGATCTGAAGTGCATTAAATGCGGAATGGGGAGGATCTTCACAATAAATGCGGAATCCTAGGTTGGTGAGATTCGCGTTTGGTGAAGGAGAGAGAAAATGGGAAAAGACAAAGTGGAATATATGGGACAATCTCCTCGGTATCTGGGAAAACACCGGAAAAGCCCAAAAATGAAGTAATCCGGAAAGCTTCCCAAAAAATTCTCAAAAATCATAAATATTATAAATGATTTTTGGTGAAATCGGTTTTCAAAGATTCAATCTTATTTTCAAGATAAAAATCATAAGGTCAACCGTCAATCTCGGTATACGCCGGATTGGCCGGGTTTTGATAAAATCTGATAAATCCCAGAAAAAGTATTTAGATAGAAAATATGATTTTAAGAAATAATGCCTAAAGTCACTTTTGGTAATTCCAAACTGTTTGTAAATTAAAAATCCGGGAATCGGTCAACGAAACTGGCCGACACCGGTTTTGAAGATTTTCAACTTAATTGAGGAAAATTCCAGAAAATCATAGAAAATCTAGAATATTGGAAAATGATATTTAAAACTGAAATCGGTCAAATCGGATTACCAGAATGTCCAAACCGAGCAATATTCTGGGATCGGGCCTTCGGTTCAAACTAAGGTTGACTCCGAATCCACGAATCCAAATCCAAGACAAAAACAACCATATAAAGAATTCATAATACAAAACAAATACAGGAAGTAAATCGAAAAATACGATCGAGAAATCTGAATACGCAACTAAGTACGTATTCCAGGAACGGGGTGTTACAGGGCTTCTTGGAGGTTGAGATTTACTTTTGGTCTCAGGGCAATCGGCAACGATGTGTCCGGATTTCCAGTAATTGTAGCAAACAATCTTTCTGTCCTCCTTCCCTTTCCATCTTCTTCTATAGTTGAATTTAGCCTTGTTGTACATTCTTCTAACATTCTTCATAAAAAGGGATAAATCTTCATCATCTTCTTGGTCATCATCGTCATCATCGGAGATGGTAGGAGATTTGAAAGCTAGTGATTTCTTCTTTTGTGGTGACTTCTCTTCTCTTGCTTACTTTCCATCTCATGGGTCTTGAGGTTGCCAAAAGACCAATGAACTCTATCTCTTCTTTGTCGTTTAGCTCCTTCAATGAAGTGGCTTTGATTTTTCATGATCGTGGAAGAGCGCGAATGACCTTCTTTACTTTTTGATCATTGTCAATAAGGTCACCTAAAGAAGCAAAATTATTGGTGATTTTAGTAAACTTTGTGATCATGTCATCAATAGATTCATTTTCATTCAAAGCAACGTTTTCATATTAGGATCGCAAGAGATCAATATTAACTCTCTTGACTTGTGATGTCTCCTCGTGTGTGATAACTAAGTGTGATCAAATCTTGTAGGTGAATTTGCAATGAATTACCCTAACAATATCATCATCATTCAAGCCTTGAAGCAATGCAATGTGAGTTTTTGCTTTTGCATCAAATTCCTTGGTTGCAATTTCAGACCATGTGTCTTCATTATCATTGGGTACACTAAAGGGTTTGGTCACCGCTTTGCAACTTAACTTCCTAGAGATTGCTAAAATACGATCATCTTAACTTTTCATATTGAAAAGTTAAGGCCATCAAACTTGAGCGGAGTCTTAATACCTTCGACCATGTAAGCAATTGTGGAAAGCAAAATGATAGTGCAAATGAAATGATTAGAAAAATGATCTCTCTAAGGTGGTTAAATGATTGAGCTGGAACCTGCACAGAAATACAGAATTTCATAACTTTTAAAACAGTAGTGCAAGGTGCTCAATTCTACCGCTATAGCAAGTGGCTATGCGGGTCGTGATCCACAAAGAGGGACTAGCGATGGAAGCTTTTTAGTAAATTCTCTTTTATGTTAAAATTAATGGTTAAAATTCTTCTTTTAGTTCTTAAAAAAAGGAGAAAAATAGAGTTAAAGTCAAGTTAGAAAGAAAGTGGTAGAATGAGAAGGTGGAGAAAATAGAAGTGATATGTATAAAGAAATTGAAAAAGAGTGAGAGATTTGGGTGATTATGGTGTTGGTGATCTACACTAACAGTTACAAGAAAAGAAAGAAAAACTAAAACCTAAAAAACATACTTACCTCTTCGGCGCCTGCTTACCTTTTACCCGTATCGACGATGTACCATTACTTGAAGGCGAGCGAAGCATGGCAGATGAGATCTTCCCCATTCCCGATTTATACTATAAAATGAAGGGGCGAGCTATACTACCATAGAAATGGATATCCATCACCATAAGCCATCAACGGCACTTGCAAGGACAAGATAACTTCGAGGCTATCGGTTTCATTTGGATCCACAAACACAGAAGAGGGAAGCGAACAAAAACAAGAATAGAAAAGAAAAGGAAATCTCGATTCGATTTAAATAATAATGGAAGAAAAGATCACTTATACGGTGCCACCTTCAGTACAAGCTTGCTCTCATTCCTCCATGAAAGTCTCCTCTCCTCTCAGTTACATAAATAAAACAAAAATTATATAAAAAACTAAAAACCTAAGTTACAAACTATAAATTAGTCTAAGTTCTACTCTCTGCTTGGTCCTTTTCCTTTTGCCTTTGAGTTTGCAGGTATTTATAGGAGAAATGCAGAGGGTAGAGGAGTATGAAAATAAGAGAAGCTGGCTATTTCTGAATTTGAATCCTTTCCTTATCTCTAAACTTGATTTGATGTGGATATTCAGTTCTGATCTGCATCTTATTTGCATATTGATTGCTAAATTTAACTTATCACGTGACAGAATTAGAAATAATGATCAACTTAAGAGTTGTAGCCCTATAAATCCTCTTTCTGAATCATCTTGAATCATCAGATTTGATTTCTAGTAGCGAAAGTTATGATTCAAATACTAAAATGTATCCAGCCAGAATCTGAATCAGAATTGCTTCATCTCATCCGTTGATCTTCTCTCTATCCATTTATCCCTTTAGATTTGGACTCTGTATTTGACGTTATCCTCGGTGATTTTTAGCTTTAACCATCTGATTCACCAAAATTGAATTTAACCAACTGGATTTGGGATCATCCTCCTCTAACCAAATAGATTTAGTTAAATCTGAATTTGACTGATATTTATTTGATTTTATTCTCTTTCTCCCCATGATTATCTTCTGCAAAATAGACATTTAAGATAAGAAATTTAGCAGATTTATTACATGATAAATGTGGAATGTAATAAAGAATAATGTAATAAATGTGTGCAATCACACCCCCCACACCTATCTTTTGCTCGTCCTCGAGCAAAATAACAAAACTAATTCAAAGATTATTAGACCACTTTCGCAGGTCACGCGATTGCACTGAGCTTGTGCAACAAGCTGTTAAACCTCTAGGTTAACCCTAGAGGATGAGTTTTTCTCGTGAGGGTTTTCAGTGGATTGCACCCACAAAATTCATAAAGAAAGAGAAAAATGTTAATATTTTGAAAACACATTTTGAAAGAAAAATATTTGAAATATTATTATAAGATTTAAGTAATCTATAAGTTATAGGAAAATTGAATTTTTCATTCCTAAACTTAGACTCTATTCAAAAATTTGTAATCAATCAAAGTAAGGAGTCAAATTGTGCATCTCATCTAGTCTATTACTTTACCATAAGTCATATGCACCTTCGTGACCGTGAAGTTTTGACTAAGGGTTCTATAACTCTAACTCTTATGCCTTATTTATTTATTTATATATATATATTTATTTTATTTTTGGTGGTATTATTCCTTAGTTCTATTAGGCTTTCTAATCTGCCCATGTAACGAGCCTTTAATCAATGACTCCCAAACCAAACGGTCTTAGGGCGCCTGGTAAGAAAATACCCCAAGGACTTAAGGACTCGAGCAAACAAGCCACAAAACTAAGAATTTTATTATATGAATTACTTTTAAGCGTGAATACTTATGCTTTATGAGGCACAAATACCAGCTTAATCAGAGGATTTTTATAGATATATATATATTTCTTTTTTTCAAAGTTATCTAATCATCTTTTGCATAAATACAAGGCTTGCTTAGGCCAAAGCACCTAGCTAATCAATAATTAGATTTGTTTATTTTTCATATATATATATATATATATTTTTATAAGGCATAAGAATCTTTGTTTTTGAACCCTAAGTGTGTAAGTGTATAAAGTGCGCATATTTCATCAAGACAAAGATCAAGACTAAATTACTTTGACAAATTATCTTCCTAACCCTGAAATCAAACAAATAATTTTATTTTGACCAAGTATAAGAAATCCTAATTATGATTATCCTATTCCTTAAAATTAACTTAATTTCTTACAAAAAATATGTCAAAATATTATTTCTATTTTCAAAAAGTTTTTAAAAGTAAAGAAAATGTTAATTTTATTTTTAAATAAAAAGAAAAACCTAAGTTATGTTAGACCCTCCCCCACACCTATCTCATGCATTGTCCTCAATGTATGAATTAATGCATAGCATTGTCCTCAATGTATGAATTAATGCATAGATGCATGAAAAAGAAGAAAGAGAAAGAAAATATTACCTTAAAGTGGTGGTTCTGGTGGTGGTCTGATTGGTCCACAAAATGTGACCCAATCGAATTTTTGTGGATTTCGGAGGAACTCACCAGAAATCTCTCTAATATAACCCATTAAAATGATGTATACATGAATGATTTTTATTAAATATTTTACCCCATATAATTTTCAAATTTCATAATTAATTTTGGAGTCAATTTTGTCAACCACCTTGTCCCAAAATGGAGTGTGAAAAGATGGAATGATTGACTTGGACTTAGAAAGTACGGGAACTAATACCGACTCAGGAAAGTGACTTAAGTCAAGTAAAGGTTCAGGAGTCGAGATTGGTTTAGGAAGTGGGTCCAAATCAAGAAGTTAAGACTCAAGTCCACATTCATTTTCTCACAATAGAATGTGACTTAATATTGGTGATTCAAGTTCAAGAATGACAGGTGTGGGAATCAAAACTGACTCTAAAATATTACTCAAGTCGGATAACAAAATAGGAGTCAATATTGATTCGAAAATTTGAACTGGATCACAAATTTGAGAATCTAGGTCACATTTCTCATTGAGTTCAATTTCATAAAAATAAGAACTTGCTGTACGCGCCGGAAAATCTTGGTGGTCGGAGAAAGTGGTTTTAGCTGTAAAAGATTTCCTTGATTCAAGCGAAACGATTACAACCAAAAGAACTACTCTTCCCTCTTTTCCAGTTACAAGGGAGGAGGATGTCTGAATCTTCCCTTTGTTTAAGGCTGGGTTCTTCGTGTGGCGATGGAGAGTGAATCTTGTTCTCCGTTGACCAGATGACCGTCCTGGACCGTCGGGGGTCTTCTCTTCGGTCGGTAGAAAGAGTAACTCAGCTCAGTCTACCAAAACTCTCAGAGAGGAGGTAGGCGAAGAGCGGCTAGTACTCAGTAAGCTCGCTGAAGAGTCGTGCTTCTCTCTTGATGATCCTCCTGCCTGGATTCGATCGATCTTGATGATGCCTTGACCTTCTTAATTCTCGACCTTTCCAAAGCTTCGATCTTCTCAAAGCTCTCCCTCTTTTAAAAAAAAGACTTCGATCCTCTCTTCATAGCAAACAAGGCTATTTATAGGGGTCTCAGGGGTGAAGGTGCCTCCTGAAAACGCTCCCGAATGAGGGGCCACTACCCGCTACATGCGCGGTGACTGGCCCCGCAATCAGGGCAGTTGCAACTGAGACGTGGGCATTGAGCCAAACGCGCCTTGAAGTTTGAGACGCGGGCGTCGAGCCAACGCGCCTAAATGCTGAGACGTGAGCTTCGGGCCTTCACGTCTGGACGCTGAGGCGCGGGCGTCGGGCCGACGCGCCTTGATGTTGAGACGCGAGCTTCGGGCCTTCACGTCTGGACGCTGAGGCGCGGGCGTCGGGCCGACGCGCCTTGATGCTGAGACGCGAGCTTCGGGCCGACGCGTCTGGACGCTGAGGCACGGGCGTCGGGCCGACGCGTCTTAATGCTGAGACGCGGGCTTCGGGCCGACGCGTCTGGACGTTGAGACGCGGGTGTAGAGCCAACGCGTCTTAATGCTGAGACGCAAGCATCGATTCCTCGCGTCTAGAGCTTGAGACTCTGCTTCTTTAATGGCTGGTCTGTTAGTCATTTTTAGACAGCCTACAGAACCCCCTCTAAAGTTTCTGATATTCCGCAGTTGAATGGGACGGATTTCGGAATACTTTGGATCTTAGCCGTGTTCGCGTTTATGACTGGACTGTTGATGCTTCGGGCTTGATCTTATCTGGAATTGGTCTTCGTGAGTGTACTGTTGAACTCTTTGAAGCCGTCAGAGTTGATCGTGTTGAGTGTCTAGATACACAGTCTAGACCTCCCCGATTGCTTTTAGTCTGTCACGGGTGTGCTTTTGGCCGGGAGTGGTTGGTTGTCTGTTTGCGTCAGTGTACTGTTGAACTGACTTTGCAGAAGCAGGAGACTGGACGCAGGTTCCTTTTTGAAAAAGCAGAGACTGCTTTAAAGACGCGACTTCTTAGCGAGACGCGATGTTTGGCCTGTTTGAGGGGACGCGGACTTTGGAGAGACGCATCTCTTGAAATGCAGACGCGATTTTCTGGGTGCATTTATGATGATGCTGACAGGGCATGTCCTCCGAAGAGCCGCGTATTTTGGGGCGCGCACCTGTGCCATGTCATGATTACGCCGCCAGCTGGCCTGGGGAAACGGCGAGATTTCGCCTTTTTGGCGCGCGGATCTCCCGGTTCATTAAATGAACTGCTCCACGTGTCAACTTCTGACTTGTGGCGGGGTCGCGACGCATGATCTTCCCTGTTCAAACATGACTTGGCTCCACGCGTCAGGCAGCGATTCGCTGCAGCGTTTATTGGGCCAAACGCTGCGTATCTTCGCGAATCTCCGTGCCTATAAAAGGCAACAGTTGGAGAGATGTATCTTCTTCTCCGAACGAACGCATTCTCTGAGAAAAAGAACTTCCTTCTCTGTTCAACTATTCATCTCCTCGCTCGGATTTCTTGATCTTCAATGGCTCCCAAGACAAAACCGACTGCATCGACCTCAAGGGCGACCGTCGCCGAAGCTGAGAGAGATGCTTCCTCTGCGCAGGAGGGTGTTTTTCCGAGGTAAAAATGCACCTTCGGTGTGGGTTCCGCCATTAAAACATGTTCATAGAACCCTAAGGACCTTTAACACAATATCGTGTTTGATTCTCGGACGCTGTCCTTGAGATGATAACCGGGGCGCGGGCCTGATGATCCGACGCTGGTGAACTCTGCACTCTGGGTCCTTCACTTAGAATATTTCTAATTGTGAAGGTCTCTGGACGCGATTTGCAGAACGCGGATTTGATCCATGCGTTCTGTGCCGCGTTTTGTGCCATCAGGCGCTGGCGTCTGAGTCCAAGTACTTTGAAATTTCACAAGTCTTGGTTTGCGGAACACGGATTTGATCCTTGCGTTCTGTGTCTTCAACCGCCGATTTTGTAGAATCTGGCGTTTGAGTCCAAGTACTTGGAATCTTCATAAGTCTTGGTTTGCAGAACGCAGCTTTGCAGGTGTCTGGACGCGGATTCGAAAAATTCCTGCGTCCAGTATCTCTTCTGCGTTTTGGTGCAAGTTCGCAGGTTTGGACGCGGATGATAACTCCTGCGTCCAATGTCTCGGCTGCGTTTTGAATTATGAACACTTAGCGTCTTCCCTTATTTTTGGCAAAGTATCTGACCAAGTGTCCTTTTCTTTTTGCAGTGCCGCATGTTTCAGGTTCACTTGCCAAGATGCACCACTTTGGACGCGTGGGTGGTGCCGACCAGGGCTTGACCTTTGTGCAAAGAATGAGTGTCCCCGTGACTGCTGACCAGTTACTGGATCGCAGGCTCTCTAATGTTAACAGGAGAACCTTTCGGGCACTCATGACCGATGCCGCGCTCAAAACGGATGACGGCGTCAGGTTGGAGAAGCCTGCCTTCTTCTTTGGGGATCATATCTATGATGATGGCCGTCGTGTGTCTGAGGGGACCTATAAATGGCTCCGTGAGATAAAGGGCGGAAGATTCTTTCTTCCAGACATGGAGAGGATGTTCCCGATGTCCTACTTTCAACACATGTCTGTCCCCCGGAAGATGGAATGGGACATTTCCCAGTATATCCCTGAGATCGCCCTTGGTGACTTTGGCCTCCAGAAGGTAGACCGCCATGATGGTCATGACGGGTCAGTTGTCGGACTGTTCCCTGCGTCGTCCAAGCCTGAAATCCCAATTGGAGAGATCCCGGAGCTTGCTACCACCTTCCTCAATTCCTTCATAGAAGCAGGGGGTGACTATCCTGTCGACTTCCGTGCGTATGGATGGGTCCATTCTCCAGAGAATTACTGGTGGGGCAGGATGGTGGGTTTTGTCCTTACCAATCTTGAGGGGCCGCTGAAGCGTGTGGGGCTGTACCCAGCAGTCAGGGCCGTGCAGTGGGGCGTCCCGATGAGTTCTCATAACTTCTTTGGGATTCTGGAGCGCTACAATCCTCGGACGGGGACATTCTTTACTCCGGTCGGAGAGATGGGCCTTGCCCTACACGAGTTGCATGAGGTCTCGGGGCTGGTGATGGGGGAGTTCCCTTATGAAGAATATGTCCCGACTGCTAGGGAGCTTGACCTTATAAAGAAGGATTCCCCTGAGGTGTACGAGACCTATTGGGTAGTGATGTGCCACTTCCATATTTACGGTCAGGTAACCGGTTGGAGGACGCATGGAGTTAGGCATCTATCCTGGGCTAATTACTTATTCAGCAATGTCAGCAAGAAGGATCATTCGATAACTCGACTGGCTCCCCTCTCTGAACAGGGAGTTGACGACATGGTCGCACAAGCTTCTGAGGGCTTTTACACCACTGGGTCGAACGAGGACGGCTTCGAACCTGATACGCTTTTCGAAAGCTATCATCATCGGGCCCGGGCTTCTATCTCTAGTCGAGCGCTGTTGGCGGGCTTCTTGATGCTGTGGTTGAAGCGTTGCGTGGTACCTACACGGCCACATGAAGTCATTATTGCCGAGGTGGTGTACCCAGCAGTGCTCCTGGCCCATGGCCGTCCTATAGCCCTTCTTCCGGCCGTGGCGGCTGGCATTCAGAGCGGGTTGCGGGCGCTAGCCAAGAGACTATGCGAGGCTCCAAGGACTGTCGACTCTCAAGGCAAGCCGTATGTTGACTCAGAGGGAAACCCGACGGCAAGGCGCCCCAACCCCCGAATGGAGTTGCCTTACACGTATCTCATGGCCTGGTACGTGATGCATTGCCCTTCTCTGATGACAACGGCGCGTGGGAGTACGAGTCCTGTCCCTTTTGTGAGGCGGCTGGAAAACTCGGATTGGAGTGACACCTATATATATTATATTCGGAGACGTCTCTCAAATGCCGCCAATTACCAGCTCAACCGCTGCTTCCCTGGGATTCCTGGTGCATCCTTTGGTGAGCAATTCACTGATTCTATAGGTCGGGACGACCTCACCCAACTGTCTGCGGGAGTCTTCCGGTGGTTGATCAATATACGACCAGGATATGTGCTGTTTCGCCAAGGGGCTTCCTGCACTATCGAACCGTATATGCCAAGTCGTTTTGCCCGACAGTTTGGCTATGCTCAGCTTTATGTCGGCAACCCGAATACACAACTTGCCTTCAATGGGAATTTGTGCGAAGGTGCTCGAGCCTGGTATTATAGCGTGGCTGGGGGGACAGAGGCAACTTTCCGTTTGCCCGTCGAGGAGCCGAAGAACCTTACCAGCTTCACTTTCTGCACCTGGTATTCTCGGGTAAACCAGTCACCGGATTTTGCCCTCGGGTATACGGGTATTGAGGGCATTAATGCCTATCTCAAAACACAGTCGGAGTCTGGCAAATGCTCGCACATGATCACCCAGTATTTAAAGGTCCAGAAAGAGCTGGAGAGAGCATCTCAGAGAGAAGCTGAGGGAGGCTCAAGAGAGGAGCTCCGAGTAACCCGGAGTAGAACTAAGCTAGGGCCACAGGAGGGGCCTTCTACCGCCAAGGCTCAAGAATTGGTGAGTAAGCGTCGTCGGGGTCCCACTTCAACTGCTGGTCCTGTTTCGAAGAGGGCTCGGAGGGATTTAGCAACAGAAGTCTCTCCCTCGGAAGGCATTTCTGCTGGAGTTGAGGACTGTCCTGAAGACCTCTTTATCATGGTTGAGGAACCGCCAGAGGATAAAAATCTCCCCGGTTTAATCCGTGCTCCTAGGTCGCACAGAGGGACCTGTAAGATTGCGGAAGAGGGGGAATTGGTTGACAAACTCACTATGGCTGACGAGGAAGAACAGCTCGTGGGAGGGAATGTCCAGATTCCAGGGTTCTCAGCTCGGTCCGAGCCTTCTTCTGCTCGTGAAGGGAGAGACAAGGCACAGCGGTCAGGGCCTCCTAGCGTCTTCATTTCCAGCGCTCGGATAATCGACCCTAGTCCTACCACTGGGGTGATTGGTGGCAAGGCCCCGGTCACCGAGGACCTTTGCGTTGAACTGTCGTCTTCCGCGTCTGATACGGAAAGCGACTTTGAAGATAAAGTCGACTACGGCCATGAACCCGCTTTTCCTGACCCGAGTAAGTTCTCACGCATCTCGGAGGGGAAAATATACGGGGGCGAATCATCGACTGCGTTACCGCTGGCGATAATCCCTGCTGAAGGTACAACTTCCTCGCATGTCGAGGCGATGGAAACAGAGTTGACCCAGCCCAAGGGGATTGAGGCTTCGGTTGCCGAGACAACCTCAGTGGGGGCAGCTGTTGAAGTTGGGGAGCCTTCCCCTTTGCCAGGAGGGGAAACAACCATTGAGGCTGAGGAGGCTCTCACTCCGCCGGTGGAGAAGGCTACTGCTGAAGCTGGGGAGACTCCCATTCTACAGGACTCGACGCCTCTGGACCTCGAACCTAGTAAGGCAGCTCTGACTGAGGGGGCTCAGGTGGGGAGTCTGACGATCGGCACCCTTCCAGAAGGCCACACAGCTCAATCCTCGGTGGAAGTTTCTGAAGAGGTTGTGCTTACAACTCCTTCCTTGGTCGTGGAGGCTCCTGCAGAGGCGGCGCTCCAGGAAGCGCCAGTGGGTAGTCTTGCTCTTGCCACATCGACGGCCGGCACGGCTCTTGTGCGAGAAGACCCGCCTTATATCCCTTATCCCGTGACAGAAAGAGGGTCGGGAAGCTTCTTAGGTGGTGAAGACATGGGGGAGCTGGCACGTCAGATGGTGCAACAATTCTTCACCTCGATGGGATCATGTATTGCTCTCATCTTCCGTGGACACAGCACCTTCCAGTTCGCCCAGAGGCTTCTTGAAAATATGGCCATGAGCGTCGAATTGGCGGGAGGCTCTTCACTTGCCAGGGCATGCCTGCAGGTGGTAGAGCAACTTGGAGATAACCTGCGGGAGCTGGAATCTTTGGAAGATGCTGGTTCTTCCGGTGAGGCCCAGGCCATCCTGACCAGGCTCCTAGCTGCTCAGGAACGGGAGCGACAGGAGGCGGAGGCACAGATCACTGCCGAGGTCCGTGACCTTGAATATTCCAAGGCTGAATTTCAAAAATTAGCCGGAGATTCGAGGGAATCTGAGCTCAGTGTGCAGAGCACGGAGCAAGTCATCCTCAGAACTCGGGACATTATCGCTAAGGCGGAAGCTGTTCTTGCGCTAAATGAGGAGAAACTTGTTTCCCTCAAAAAGGAGCTTGAGGAGCAACGGGCTGCTACGGCGCGTGCTGAAGAGAGTCTATCCCTACAATCTTCCAGGGTGGAATCTCTGCGGATGCAGCTGGCTGCCAGAAATTTCTTATCTGAGGCGGAGCTGCGGGACCGGGCTATCATGGAGGCTGAGAGGACGCGCCAGCATGAGATTCACCGCCTTAGGGAACAAATCCGTTCCTTGGCGAACCAGGACATTTAGCCTTCTTTTCTTCTTTCTTTTTTTTTTGTAAAGAAAAGGGACACTCTATTTATTAAGAGTGTTTGTATCCACTTCTATCATTTCTTGATATAATAGAAGTTTTCTTTAGAGCTTTTGTCCCAATTTCTTTGTCCTGTTGTGGATGAGTCCAACTCTTGATCACTAGTCGTGATTACTGAACTTAGGTAGGACTAAGTTCTTTTAATGAGACGCGGTCTTGGCGAGACGCGGCATTAATCCCATAGAATGAGACGTGGCATCAATCTATGGGGGCTTAGATTTCACCAAGCCTTTTTGACGAGACGCAGCGTTGATCACAGGGTGAGACGCGGTCGTCAGTCTACCGGAACTTAGATTTTACTAAGTCCTTTTACTGAGACGCAGCGTCAATCATAAAGTGAGACGCGGTCATCATTTCATAAGAACTTAGTAGAAACTAAGTCCTTTTGATGAGACGCGGCGTCAATCACAAATCGGAACGCGGTCTCCTTGATGAGATGCGGCGTCAATCAAAAGATGAGACGCGGCATTGATCTGTAAAGTAAGACGCGGCTGTCAGTCCCTGGGGTGAGACGCAGCGTCAATCACAAGGTGAGACGCAGATCTGAATAACGCAAATCTGTCTTGCGCGGATCGGGCAGACGCAAGAGATGCAGCCTTGTCTGCTGGAGGGACGCGGCTTTCCCATCTGCGTCTGATCTGACTCAAAAGATTTTAGGAGATCTTTGCTCGTCGGGTCTCCACTGTCGATTGGGATTCCGAGTCATCCGTTGATTCCCAATGCAGGTATCCACGCGTCAACTCCTCATTGGACTCAGGAGTTACTGCCCTTAAAGGCAAAACCGACGCGGGCGGTTGAAAATCGGTGCTTGCGACGGTTTTCAAAGCGGCGTTCCACGCGTCAATCCTCCACTGGGCTTTGACAATCGTGCGTGATGGTTCCCAAAGCGTCGTTCCACGCGTCAATCCTCCACTGGGCTTTGACAATCGTGCGTGACGGTTCCAATTAACGCCCCATTAATGGCAGTTATTAGGGCCTGCCTATAAATAGGGTGCGCTCCCCTTCTATGATCCAAGCTTGGATTATTTCTCTTTGGATTGCTCTGAGAAGTCCCACCTTCTTCAGAAAAGAGTTTCTTGATAGGGACTCCGTCTCCATGGACGAAGGTAATTCCGAGGATGAAGATGACCCAGAGCTCTCACGCTTCGGTTTGGTCTCTTCAAGAAGAACCCCCTCTCGGATCATCTTGGACGCCTGCGTTTGGGTGCAGAGAGGCCAACTCTGGCCAGAAGTCTCTGCTGGTATGTCCCCCGATGATGTGTATAGCCTGAACTTCGGCATGATCATCTGAATGAAGTCCCGGTGCATTCCTCCTCTGGAATTTGTGCCAGTGACTTGACTTCTCTGAATGCAGGCGCTTGACGCTGGCTTTGCCCATTGCGTTTTACTGCCTTGGCGCGTTTCAGACCTGAATCTTGCAACTCTTGTTCACCCAACAGAGAGATGGCAATTTTTGGCGTTCTGAGATTCTTTGCGTCTGGTGCATTAGGCGCGGGTACAAACTGAGGCCGCGTTTGAATCCTATGCGTGGCGCAGTTTGACTTGCGTCTGTTTGACTGTGCGGGTCATTCCCGCGTCTGGAGTCTTGAATGGCTGCCGCGTTCTGTTACTCAGTTTCCTTTATAAAAATGTACTGAGTTCCAGATTTTCTGACTCTCTTGCTTATTCTTTGCAGGTAGGCTTGCTTGTCCTTTTTCAGGTTTGCTGGGCCCCAGAAAGAATATACCGGCTGGCGAACTTGCTCCACGTTCGTTTGTGAGAGATTAAATTATGGTCCTCGTCGTTTGTGAGAGATTAAATTATATCTCTGACGAGGACCCAACCCTCGCCAAGGTCTCTTCAGATCTGGTGTAAGAGACGGATAGGCTGAGTATCGGCGAGGGTGGTCCGGTGGTTACGGTGGCGGAAAGATCCTCTTCCTCTCCCTACCCCAGAAGTGACATCAAGGACATTCCGTTGGATGGCCTGCTGGGGAAAGGGATGGTGATGAATGCAGGACTTTCTGCTGCCGCTGGACCTAGTGGAGGGTGGCATCCTTTGTGATGACTCCGAAACTTCCTCTCTCACCCCAGGAGTGACCCCATGTTCGTTGGATGGTCTGCTAGGGAAAGAGACGCGCCTGAACGAAGGGTTGCAGGACCTTCTGTTGCCACCGGACCTCAAGAACACCATTGCTCTTGGCTTGGTCAGCTAGGGCGCTTTCGAAGTTGGCGTCATGCATCAAAGTGCAACCGTTCCAACAGTCGCCACTTCTTCAGACATCATGCACTTAGGATCAGATGCGGCTTCAAGGAGTGAGTACGGCCTCAGAGAGAGAGAGGGACTTCTTTGTACTCCTTAATTGTAACACTCAATCTTATTGTATAAGAGAGCGTTTTGTATCACTTTCATGTGTTTGGATATGAATAAAAGTGACACTTTTCTTTTTGCCTCTTTCTGTTGTCTTGAACGTTTTGTTTTAGAAGCAAAAGAATGATTTTGGTGGACCCGCCACTTTATAAAAGAAAGTGACAAGTGGAGTGCGTACCCCCAGAGAAGGTGAACTTTTATCAAGGATTTGGGATTAACTTGATTTAAGATCAGCTGGGGATTTTGATGGAAGCATTGTTTGTTGGTGTAATGTTAACCAACACTGCCTCCAAAATGAATTTGATACTCGGTTGGGGAGAATATCAAATGAAACTAGACTCGTGGGGAATCTAGTAAGATTTTTACCGTTAGAGGTGTGATATTAACTTAACGGTTTAGAAGTAGTCTTGTCAGAAGTGTAATGTTAACTTGACAAGGATGTGAGTTAGAGGTGTGATATTAACCTAACTCATCAGCATCTCAGTTTTATTTGGGAAAACTGAGGGTGTCACTATCATAGGTGTGATGTTTAACTTAACAGTGATAGTAATGCTAGAGGTGTAATGTTGAACTTGGCATTAGTCGTCTCGGCTTAAAGAAGTCGAGGAAAGGTCATAGCCATAGGTATATTGTTGAACTTAGCAATGACTCGGATACTAGAAGTGTAGTGTTAACTTGGCATCGTCCATTTCAGCTTCGATATGGAAGTCTGAAGAAAGGTGACTGTCAGAGGTGTGATATTAACTTGACAGGCACTCGAGGTACCGCTTAGAGGTGTAATGTTAACTTTAAACAGTAGTTTTGTCAGAGGTGTGATATTAACTTGACAAGAATTTGCTTGCGATAGGAGCAATTTGAGGACCTGTCATTCTATTGATGAGAATTGACAAGTGGAATTTGAAGTGCCAGAGGTATAGTGTTAACTTGGCAAATTTGAGAGTTTGCTACTCTATGCAGAGTTAACAAGCAAGGTTTATACTTGACAAAGAGTATTCATTACCAGAGGTATAGTGTTAACATAGTAATGATTGCATTTTGTGGTCCTACCATTCTATGGATGAGAATTGGTAAGGGATTTTTGGAGGGAAGAGTGGAATCAAGTCCACTTAGGATTTTTAGCAAATCCTCAGCTGTCAACGGGTTTGTCATGCCTTTACCAACTACCGTTTGAGTTGGGCTAGCCATGCTATTCCCCTCAGCATGATGAGTTGTCGAAGACTTATGTTGGACTTAAAAGCCAACATTTTCTTCTATCCTTAGCCGTCGGAGGCGTCGGATCAAATGGGAACGTGTCCCTTAGGATTTTTAGCAAATCCTCAGCTGTCAACGGTTTGTCATGCCTTTACCAACTACCGTTTGAGTTGGGCTAGCCATGCTATTCCCCTCAGCATGATGAGTTGTCGAGGATTATGTTGGACTTAAAAGCCAACATTTTCCTCTATCTTTAGCCGTCGGAGGCGTTGGATGTTTCCGATCAGAGGTGTATTTTTAACTTGATCGGTGGAAGAATGCCATCTAGGGATAGTATTTCTTCAGGAATTTGCCATTGATTGGCATCATGAGTGTATCGCCATTTGAGGTTATGAGGCGATACGATCCATTTGAGTAGACTGACTCTACTACAAACGGTCCTTCCCATTTGGGTTGGAATTTTCCTTTCGTCTTGTGCGTCATGACCATGGGTCTTCGGACGGCTAAGACGAGGTCGCCTTTCTTGAAAGTTCGCATTTGACTTTCTTGTTGAAGGCTCTGGTGATACGAGCTTGGTAAAGCTCGATTTGTTGTTGGGCCTGCAGACGCTTGTCGTCCAAGGCTTCCAATTCTTGGAGTCGCTGTCGATGCTTCTCCTCTGTTGTCATTTCCGCTGTCAAGGCGACGCGAAGAGATGGAATTTGAATTTCCAGTGGAAGGACGGCTTCGCATCCGTACACCAAGGAAAATGGCGTGGCTTTAGTTGGGGTTCGCACAGTCGTGCGATAGGCCCATAAGCATTCGCCCAACTTATCGTCCCAGTCTCGTTGACTTTTCGAGACGAATTTCTTGAGAAGCTTGCCAATAGTCTTATTGAAAGCTTCTGCGAGGCCGTTAGCGGGCGGATAGTATGCCGTTGATGACACACTCTGGATTCTGAACTTGGCGCAGAATCTCTGAAAAGCCTGGCTGATGAACTGGGGTCCATTGTCATGGACAATCCGCTGAGGCACACCGAACCGGTAAATAACGTGATGTTTCATGAACTTGATCACGTTAGATGATTTTACCTCCTTCAAAGGGATAGCTTCGGCCCACTTTGAGAAGTAATCGGTTATCGCTAGGATGAACCGATGTCCCTTTGATGATGGTGGGCTGATAGGACCAACCACGTCCATCCCCCACATTTCGAACGGCCAGGTAGAGGTCGTAGAGTGGAGGTATCCTGGTGCTTGATGGATGAAATCGCCATGTATTTGACAGGCGTGACATCTTTTGGCATAGGCAACAGCATCGACAACCATCTTGGGCCAGTAGTAACCCAATCTTTGGAGTCGGTTTGCCAGCTTCGGGCCAGGTTGATGAGCTCCACACGTACCATCGTGGGCTTCTTTCAACACTTCGTGGGCTTCTTTTGATGAGAGGCACCGGAGCAGGATCCCGTCATGCGATCTACGATACAATGTTCGCGAAATCGCATTGTAGTAGAATTTGGAGGCTTTTCTTCGGATGGCAGCCGCCTCCCTGGTGTCTTCGGGCAAGATGCCGTACAAGACAAAATCAATGTAGGGGAATCGCCAGTCTTTAAGCTCTGGATCGGTTGACACTTCAAGTGTTTCCTTACCGCGACGATCTCCCGTTGACCTCTGGTAGTCTCCGAGGGGACTTTTTGGGCAGTATAGGTCGTGGCTATAGACGAATACCTTCTCCATTGCTCCAGCTGGAAGAGCTAAGGAGGCAGCAAGGGATGCAAGTGCATCTGCATGCGCATTTTGCTTGCGCGGTACATGGTCGATGTAGAAGTTTGAAAACCTCTCGGCCATGTGGATTGTCGCGTTGTAGTAGGGTACTAGATCTTCATGCCTGACCTCATACTCTCCGCGAACTTGGCTGACGATGAGCTTAGAATCACCGTATGCCTCGAGATTTTTAACGCCAATCTCATCGGCGAATTGCATCCCAATCAAAAGAGCGTTGTATTCCGCCACATTGTTGGAACAGGGCTCGGTTAACGAGATAGCTCGGGGAATCACGTAATTTTGTGGGGAGACGAGTACCACTCCTACCCCCGCTA
The DNA here is from genome assembly GCA_038442645.1 of Agave tequilana. Lineage (NCBI taxonomy): Eukaryota > Viridiplantae > Streptophyta > Magnoliopsida > Asparagales > Asparagaceae > Agave > Agave tequilana. The sequence continues at coordinate 50,201 of JAVJIF010014814.1, forward strand.
CTGTGTGTCCCTTCGAGCTTGTTCTTGATGCACCATCGAAGAAAAGTTGCCATACTTGTCCTTCGAACAATGTCTGGGTCAGGCAGGCTTCGGCGACCTCGTCTGGGAGATCCTCGTAGAGTTTAGCTGCCCTCGGATCTGGGTGTTCGGCTAAGAAGTCCGCCACCGCTTGTCCTTTAATGGCTTTTTGGGGTAGGAAGTGCATCTCGTATTGAGAGAGCAATATAGCCCATTTCGCCAGTCGGCCGTTTAGTGAAGAAGGCTTTGTCATAAGTAACCTCAGGGGGTTGACTTTGGATATGACATTTATGGTTTGGCCCACCAGATAGTGTCGCATTTTCTGAATGGCGAAAACCAGTGCCAAACATTCCTTCTCGATCGGGTTATACCGATGTTCGGCTCCGATCATCGTTCTACTTAGGTAGTAGATTGCTTGTTCTCGCCCCTGGTCATCATTCTGAGCTAGTAGAGCTCCCAAAGAATGATCCATTGATCGGACGTACACCAGGAAAGGCTTTCCGGATACCGGAGCTGCCAGGACTGGTGGTTGGGTGAGGTAGTGCTTGATCTCCTCAAATGCCTGCTGGCAAGCGTCGTCCCAAATGAACGAAACGCCCTTCTTCATCAGCTTAGCGAAGGGTTGGCATCTCCCGGAGAGATTTGAAATGAATCTGCGGATGTATGCCAATCGTCCTTGTAATCCTCTGAGCTCCTTGAGGCTTCTGGGGGTTGCATCTCTTGGATAGCACGGACTTTCTCCGGATCCAAATGGATTCCTGTGGAAGTCACAACAAACCCTAGGAATTTGCCACTGGCTACCCCCAGGAAGGACTTGGTGGGGTTCATCTTCAATTGATGAGCCCGCATGATGTCGAAGACCACCCTCAGGTCTGCTATGTGATCACTTTTAGTGCGGCTTTTCACCGCGATGTCGTCGACATAACATTCCACCGTTTTGCTCTGCCGATGGAAAATGGCATTCATGGCCCTTTGGTAGGTTGCCCCCGCATTTTTCAGACCGAAGGGCATGACGGTGTAGCAATATACCCCTAGAGGTGTCCTGAAGGAGGTGTGCTTTTCGTCATCGGGATACATCTTGATTTGATTATATCCTGAGAACCCGTCCATAAAGGACATTCGCTCGAATCCACAAGTATTGTCAATCATGACATCTGTGATTGGCAATGGGAATTCGTCTTTGGGGCAGGCCTCGTTTAGATCACGGAAGTCGATGCAGATCCGGATCTTCCCGTTCTTCTTGGCGACGGGGACGATGTTGGCTACCCAATCGGGATGCTGTTCCTCCCTGATAAAGCCGGAGTCAATAAGCTTCCTGACTTCTAATTGGATTGCCTCCATTATCTCTGGACGGAACCGTCGCTGCTGTTGTTTAACAGGCTTCATGTCCGGATTGATGTTGAGGCGATGCATAGCCACTTGAGGATCAAGTCCAGGCATGTCCTCATAATTCCAGGCGAAGACATCTATATACTCTTGTACAAGAGATATTAAATCCTTCTTCTCCGAAGGTGACAGGCCGTCACTTATGAAGATGGGTTTAGGATTGGCTTCATCTCCTAGGTTGACTTGAACAACCTTGTCTTCTGTGGGTGGCTCACGCTGTTCAAAGCGGATGTCCCAAAGAGCATTCAAATGTCTGATCCAAGGGTCTGTATCAGATTGGATCATTTCTTCATCTTCATCCTCCATATGGCTTGTCGAAACCATGTTTACTGAAATCCCTTTGAAGATGTTGCCGACACTGACATCTGATTCCCACGACGACGTGTCTGATGAGCAGTCATGACTTGACAGTCTCTCCGAATCAGAGGCTGATGGCACTGGGGTTGATATATAGCCCAACCCCTGGCGCGTCTGATGATAGTAATCAGGGGTTTTCCCTTTCGGTACAAAGGATCGAAGCAGTGTTCTTCTTCCTTTTCCGAAGTTCAACCCAGGCCTGTTGGTTAGATCATACCCATGCGCTTCATCATCTTGAGCGTTTTCGGTTCATAATGATCGAACTGAGGGGATTCATCCTCACCTTCCGATTCTTCGTGGGGCATTGGTTCAGATGCGATTCGCCCAAAAAGTATTGGTCTTTGGCCTTTTCGTCTGGCTGGAACCATGAATACAGACTCTTGCGCGTCACCATTATCTTGGTATGTCCCGAAGGATGATTTCACCGGTACATGCAAAGATGTCAAAGCATCTATTGCCGACCAGAGGTCATCGTCCACGTCGGTAGTGGTATCCGACGGTATTGAATCGGAAACATACACAGGAAAATACGCAAAGTCTAAATCTTCATTAATGTACCAACCACCCGCATCGTCGGTGGTATCAACATCGAGCTTATTAGTGCTCTTTACAATGGGCTCCAACTCCCACAGGCACTCTTCTTTCTCAGGCTCAATGTCAGCTTCATTACCAGAGTCTGGCTCCTCTGGTTGTGGGGTTTCATTAGTCTCCTCCGGATCCTGATATAAGAGGGAGTCCGTGAAATAATTTTCAACCCCTTTAAACGGATGCCTTTCGGCAATCAACGTTCGGACCTGTCCACTCTCGTCAATGTATTTCATGACTTGGTGGAGAGTAGAGGGAACGATGGAATTGCGGTGAATCCATGGTCGTCCCAGCAACAGGTTGTAGGAAGTGTCCGCGTCAATGACGTAACACGTCACTTCCGACTTGAGGCTCCCGATCTGGCATTTGAGCTTGATCTTCCCCATTGGGCGGGAGCTGTTGGCATTGAACCCGTAAATAGTCGTCTGGGTAGGGCTCAGACGATGGGTAGGAATGCCTAGAAACTGCATAACCTGGCGAGGTATGATGCTTAGCGCAGACCCTGGGTCTACCTGGATGCGGTTCACCTCGGATGACCCAATATACCCTGTGAAGTATAGGGGTCGGTCATGCTTCCCTTTAACCTGCATGTCGTCTGTTGTGAAGGTGATGCAGGGAGCATTTGGGGAGGCGTGGAGGCAATCCTCTACATCTTCCTCCCTTGGCACGCGGGTCATAAAGACCTCAGCATTGGCCAAAGCTTCTTGTAGAGCCTCTCTGGTTGACTTTGATAGCCTCAGGAGCTCATACAAGGTAATGCGTGCCGGGATGTTGGCTAATTGAGCCAAGACATCAAAATTGTAAGGTGTCGAGGATCCTTCCGTTACACCTTTTAGAAGAGCCCGAGAAAACCGGGTTTCTTTCTGTTTCTCCACAGGTGGTTTCGTGGAGGGCTTGGCTGGTTCTACGGCTGGTTGCGGAGAAGCCGCTGCTGTCTCGCCGTACTGCTTCAAGTATGCCTGTCCTGAACGGGTCCCCGCCGTAGGTTGGCTGGGCTCTGCGGCCAGGACTATTGTTTCCTCTTCTGAGTCAGTCAGCGAGGGAACATCAGTGTCCGCTTCTCGAGAGGAAGCGCATATCACATGGCAAGATGAAGTCTTCCCTTTGCCTTTGGACTTCCTGTTGGTCACAGTCGTCCATTGTTGCTCGTCGACGAGGTCAGGGTGGACCCACATGATTTCCCCTCGAGGTGTAGGGATGGGTACCAAGCCTTTCTCCCGCTGCTGATGAGGGTCTGTGTTGACCACCCTCAGTTCTCCTTTCGGGACAGAGATCACCCCCACGGGTGTCGGGGGTCGTGTCCCAAACTGGAGAATCGACGTCATGTTGGCCGTCATCTTCTTCTGCTCCGGTCGGAGTTTTAATACCTCCGCGTCAATCAGAGCTTGAAGGATGTCCTTAAAGACGTAGCAGCTTTTGGTAGGATGTCCGAGCATCCTGTGGTATAAGCAGTAGGTGGGATTGTCGGTCTTGCCGACTTCCTCCGGGCGCCTAATTTCAGGGAGCTTCAGTCGATTGCTCTTGTTGAGTAGCTTGAAGAGCGAATCGACGTGTTCCTCCTTGAAGGAATACTGCTTGTTGGGGCGTGGCTGGCTTGAAGAGCCACTTGCCCTGCCTGTTTGAGGTTTGGTGGGAGATTTGGTCTCCGTCGCCAAATTATCCTTCCGCTTGGTTTGGAGGGATGTGTCTGGTGCACGCCTTGTCGACCTCTCTGGCCTGGGCTTGCCTTCTTCCGCTCTGACGCGGGCGACAATCTCCTCAGCCTGTTCACCTTGCTGGACTAATTGTTTCCAGGTGCGGCTTTCAGCAACTCCTATTTGAGCAAGGAGTGAGGTTTGGAGATTATGGCGACATGTTTCCACCAGGGTGGCCTGGGTCATGCCGCTTGGACATCGGAGTGCCATGTTCCGAAATCTTTCTACGAAAGACTTGACGGACTCTCCCTTTCGCTGTCTTGTAGCTAAAAGGGTAGGCATTGTGACTTCGGAGTCATCTTCGAAGAAGCGTGTCAAGAACAGCTTCTCTAGATCCCCCCAGTTCTTGATAGAACCTCCGGGAGCTTCATAAACCACTCAAAAGCCAACCCTTTCAGGGTGCCGATGAACAGTCGCGCCAGGATGGCGTCATTATCTACCACGTTCCCGGTCTGGGATTTGAAGTAGTAGATATGCTGGTTGGGTGACCCCTTCCCGTCGAATGCTTGGAGGGTTGGAGCCTTGAACTTAGGAGGGTATGGAACTAAGTCCCACTCAGCCGGATAGGGCCGGACCACTCCTGCTTCTTGGAGGTCCTTGCGATTGGCAAGGGCCTCGAGGCGTCGTTCCAATTGACTCACCCTCTTAGCATGAGTCTTCTCCTGGTCTTGGTCGCTTCTTGCCTGCGACGAGGGCTTGGACACATCCGAGGTAGATCGTCGTGTCTCGTCAGAAGATTCGGAGGGTGGGCTTCCTCCCTTTCTCCCTTTCCCCTTCGGCCGTCTAGGGGGAGATCTCGCTCTTTCTTCAAGCAATTTCTCAAGCATATGCTTGAGGGAGTCAATGGATCTCTGTTGAGAGGCGATTATATCCATCTGGTGCTTCTGCGTCTGTTCTAAACGCCTGGCCGTCTCCTCAGGAGTGTCGGCCATGTAGGCGGAAGCCTCCTTCTCGACGGAAGAGTTTGAAGCCTGCGACTCCACTATAGCGGAGTGAGAACCACCCGTTCTAATGCCGCGGGCTAAGGCATTATAGTCAATTGGGGGAATGGCCCCTGTCCGGGTGCGAGTGTGTTGATACACCCCCTCCGGTTCAGAGTCAGATTCCTCTGAGTTGACCATTAGTTGTTTTCCCTTGCTTCTGCTAGTCATGTTTGCAGTAAGCTCCGGGTATTCAACATCTGAGAAGGTTCTCCTCCTGTGGGAGCGTCTTCTCTTGGCTGACGGGGGAATCAGGGTCAGCTGTCTAATTAAAGACGGCTGGTGCACGCCTGACTCGCAATGGCATCCAGAGAGCATCTGGATGAGCTGTTGACAGCAGCATGGAGAAGTGGTCTGATTGGCACTCCTTTTCCTTGTCAAATAATCCCTCAAATCTGTGGGAGGGGGATTAAAGAGACTGGTCTCGCAACGTCGACGACGGGAGACAGTCATGTGCTGTTCAGCCTGGACACAGGTTTCAGAAACGCGGCTGTTGCGTCGCGGCTGCGTCACGCGCGTCTGGCGTCTCTGTTGATATGAGACGCGACTTTCGCGTTGCTGTCTGCTACGTTGGAGCAGAGAGACTTGGGAGAGAGTGGGCTGCTGGGCCCCACGCCTATGGGCGCGTGCTTCCTGCGTTTGACAAGACGCAGAAGCTTCGCTTTGGCGTTTGGCAAGTTGGTCTTCAGAAGGCTCAACTTGGGGAGTCTCGCGTTTGGGTCGCCAAACACGGACCTCTCGCACTGGACGAGGTGCGGGCAAGGCATCGGATCGTACGCTGCGTTCAACCCCAGTCAGAAAACCAACGGTTCCGACCGAGTGTTGACGCGCGCGTCTTCTCTGTCGACGCTCGGCATTCCGATTGCGCCGTGGAGGAAGAGAGAAGCCAACAACTTCCTGGTTTGTAGAACCAGGGGTGTTTGCCACGCGGGTCTCCTGAGAGACGCTGACGCGGGCGTTCTGTGCGACACGGTTGATCGCACCAGTAGATGTGCCGGGGACCACGCGGGCCTTCAGAGAGGCGTTGGCGCGTGTGTTCTGCGCGACGCGGTTGATCGCAGCAGAGGTGTCTGAGGTTACGCGGGCCTTCTGGGAGGCATCGGCGCGTGAACCAAACTTGGCACAGTGGGCAGCAGGAGCACCCGACAGAGCCTCAGATTGGGCTTCAGGGGGCTGTCCACTTGAGACCCTGCGGCAGACGCAGGTCTTTGGGCTCTTGGAGCCAGAAGAGAGGAACTCTTCATACTTCGCCTGGTCGAACTCGACGACGAGGGATTCGACCATTTTCCCCTTACGGAGAACGTCATCTTGCACCACGGTGCGCTCGTCAGTAACGAAGAGATTCCCCAGCGGAGTCGCCATCTCTTGTACGCGCCGGAAAATCTTGGTGGTCGGAGAAAGTGGTTTTAGCTGTAAAAGATTTCCTTGATTCAAGCGAAACGATTACAACCAAAAGAACTACTCTTCCCTCTTTTTCAGTTACAAGGGAGGGAGGATGTCTGAATCTTCCCTTTGTTTAAGGCTGGGTTCTTCGTGTGGCGATGGAGAGTGAATCTTGTTCTCCGTTGACCAGATGACCGTCCTGGACCGTCGGGGGTCTTCTCTTCGGTCGGTAGAAAGAGTAACTCAGCTCAGTCTACCAAAACTCTCAGAGAGGAGGTAGGCGAAGAGCGGCTAGTACTCAGTAAGCTCGCTGAAGAGTCGTGCTTCTCTCTTGATGATCCTCCTGCCTGGATTCGATCGATCTTGATGATGCCTTGACCTTCTTAATTCTCGACCTTTCCAAAGCTTCGATCTTCTCAAAGCTCTCCCTTTTTAAAAAAAAGACTTCGATCCTCTCTTCATAGCAAACAAGGCTATTTATAGGGGTCTCAGGGGGTGAAGGTGCCTCCTGAAAACGCTCCCGAATGAGGGGCCACTACCCGCTACATGCGCGGTGACTGGCCCCGCAATCAGGGCAGTTGCAACTGAGACGTGGGCATTGAGCCAAACGCGCCTTGAAGTTTGAGACGCGGGCGTCGAGCCAACGCGCCTAAATGCTGAGACGTGAGCTTCGGGCCTTCACGTCTGGACGCTGAGGCGCGGGCGTCGGGCCGACGCGCCTTGATGTTGAGACGCGAGCTTCGGGCCTACACGTCTGGACGCTGAGGCGCGGGCGTCGGGCCGACGCGCCTTGATGCTGAGACGCGAGCTTCGGGCCGACGCGTCTGACGCTGAGGCGCGGCGTCGGGCCGACGCGTCTTAATGCTGAGACGCGGGCTTCGGGCCGACGCGTCTGGACGTTGAGACGCGGGTGTAGAGCCAACGCGTCTTAATGCTGAGACGCAAGCATCGATTCCTCGCGTCTAGAGCTTGAGACTCTGCTTCTTTAATGGCTGGTCTGTTAGTCATTTTTAGACAGCCTACACTTGCCAATTTGTCAATGGGACTTTTAAAAGTATGAAATTGGTCAAGTTCAATATGATCATAAAAGATTGGTGATTCAATTCATGATGAATTGGCACATGATCCAATGTTGACTCGAGAAAAAGATTGAAATCAGGTGAAGATACCGGAGTCATTATTGAAACAGGAAGTAGAATTAAATCACCAAGTTGAGGTTCAGGATCATATTCATTCTCAAGTTCAATTTCAGGAAAGGGATAACTTGCCAAACTGTCAATGTCATTTCAAAATTTAGAGTTTGGGCAAGTTCAAATGGTTGTACTGAAATGGAATCTTGTTTTTTAAAACAACATGATTCTTCGGCTCTAACAGAATGGTTAGCGACATCAGAAATGGTCAAACGGTGAGAACGGAGAGTTTGGATCATCATATCTATGTCATGATTATGAGAGATTTGAGCCTGAGTCATGGGTTCAAGCATCTTTTCATAGTCGATTGGTTCATCGTTTTGCTGCGAATGGACTAGAAAAGATGAAGTTTTGTTTTGAAATTTGTGGTGAAATTGTGAGTCCGTTAGATTTTGTGATTGTTGCTTGGACTCACGCATACTCATTTCCAAGATTGATGGTTTTCTATATTGAACTGGTGGAAGTATGAATCTTGGAAATATTATGGACAAGGTGGATAAGGAGGATAAGTTGGTTGAAAATTGGACTCGGGGGAGGTGAATTCCCATTGACTCTATGAAGAGTTGAAATTATTTTAGAAATTATGGTTATAAGATTGGGGGCATGGGTTATATTGTTTCGTATAAGACTAATCCGGCACACTAGGTTGGTTAAAGTTATGATATGTCGGGTTGGTAATCCAAAAAGAGGTTAGGGTGTAATATAGATTACCATTAAAATTAGAAAAATTGTTATTATAAGCCATATCACACAATAAAGAAAAACAAACAAATAAGCAAACAAATAAAAAGAAAAAAATCTAACCGAAGTTAGGGTAAACCTTAGACCTACACGACTCCTAACTAATTAGACTGTCCACGGGGGGTATATTGCCGAATCTGACCATAAGTTAATCGGCCGGTAGGGCCAAGATTGGTGGGAGGTATCCGTGCAGAAGCGACGGGCCTAATTAAGCCAAACCATCAGCCTTCGAGGTTTCTCCCCTCAATCCCCAACCTTAGTCACCGATTCAGCAAGTGTCAGATTAAAATCAACTTCTCCCTTAGGTCAGTCTCCTAATTGAGTCCGAGATGTCCCTGGGCCAACGTCTACTCAGTTTTAAATTAGGTTTAGGTTAGTGAGTGAGGAGATTATTTGTGGGCTAAGGGAGGGTAATGACTTCCCCACCTTTTCTTGTTTATAGGACAAGCACTTAAATCAATTTAGTGCAATGTACAAGTATATAGAAAAAAAGTAACACTCAAGCAATATTTCATAAAAGAATGAACCTTATACTAAATGCTATGCACACAGACCTTGGCTCCAGCACTCTTCAACAGTAAATAGAAAATATAATGAAATAGACGCGTGCCTAAATGCAAAGTCTAAATCATTTTTAGCATTTACAGTTAACTTTTTACTGTTGTGTTAGAAATTATATACAGTGAGTCAAATAAGGAGATAAATGCTACAAATATTAAACTTGCAATTCAGCCAACCTGCAGAAATACAAGTTAGTAGTTCACTCAGATTGCCAAAAGAATGTAGCAAATCTAAGGGCTTTTGGACTCTGCTTTCTTGAGTAGAGTCCAGGGCCACTTATATGTCCCACTGCAGCAAAAATTCCTTATTGTTAAATCTATACACCAAAAACAAAGAAGAAAGTTAACAAAAAATGTAAATCTAAAAAGAGAATAACTTACCGTCCCTCCCCGACAATGGCGTTAAAATTTGATTAAGCTGGAACCTGCACAAAAATACAGAATTTCAGAACTTTTAAAATAGTAGTGCAAGGTGCTCAATTCTACCGCTATAGCAAGTGGTTATGCGAGTCGTGATCCACAAGGAGGGACCAGCGATGGAAGCTTTTTAGTAAATTCTCTTTTATGCTACAATTAATGGTTAAAATTCTTCTTTTAGTTCTTAAAAAGAAAAGAGAAAAATGGAGTTAAAGTCAAGTAAGGAAGAAAGTGATAAAATGAGAAGTTGGAGAAAATAGAAGTGATATGTACAAAGAAATTGAAAAAGAGTGAAAGAGATTTGGGTGATTATGGTGTTGGTGATCTACACTAACAGTTACAAGAAAGAAAGAAAAACTAAAACCTAAAAAGCATACTTACCTCTGTTGGCCCAAAGGCCTTCCACCCTAGTTTTGATGATGATTAACTCATGTAGTTATGTTTACTAATAATCTTGTGTTGTTTAAGTTTCAGATCATTAACCAAGATATTAGTTGGTGATTAGCTTCAACAAGGTGTTTAGAAGCTTTTCATGATGATTCCAGGGCCAAAGTTTCAAGATCACACATTGCCTAGCCCATGGATGGAGTTTTGGAGCAAGTCAACTTGAAGATGAAGATCATCAAGAAGACTTAGGTATCCATAGTTTAGTTAGTGTGTTTAGATCCAATTTGTAAAGCTTAGTATAGTTGATATGCTCAAGTGCACAACACACACGTTTTCATGTTTTGGATTTGGTTTTCATGAATAGTAGATCAAAATAAGTTTACTTTATTTCTATGTATATTAAATTTATTCTAGATATACATACATGGTTTAACTTGCAAGACAAACTTATTTTGATATCCCTATTCATGTGTTGAAAAATCAAGTTTGATAAAAATACAAGTTTTGTTTTTGATAAAATTTGCAAGACTCAAAAATGAATTGATATGATTGATATATGTCTTGAAATTTTTATCACAAGTTTGTGTTTCCATATAAAATGATAAAACTATTTTTGGTGATTTTTAGAAGTGTTAAAAGATTTTTAGAAAAATATTTTACACTGTTTTTTCTGACCCAGATTTCTGTTCCAGGCTTCAATCAGTCGACTAGTCAACCTGACTTAGTCGACTTGGGTGAAGTCGGTCGACCGGGCCGGTCGACCGACGTGCACAAATCTGTGCACGTTTGAAGGCACTGGGACGGTCGACCGCTCGGGTCGACTGGGGCACTTACAGTTCTATCTGTTTGTTTCGGTCGACCGGGCCGGTCGACCGCAGTTGCCCAACGGTCATATTTCTGACCGTTGGCGGTCGACCGGGCCGGTCGACCGTTGCCTGTCAGAGCTGCCAGCTCAGCTCTAACGGCTAGTTTTGTATTGGGGCTATATATACCCCATCTCTTCACAGTTTTTGTAGAAGTTTTCAAGGGCAAAAATTCCAGACCTTCTTAAGTGTTTTTAAAGAGTTTTCAAAAGTATTTGGGGCTTTAATCTTTCAATCTTTATTGTTTTAGGTTTTTGGAAAAATCAAAGAAAAGAGGATTTTTGGGAGATTTGTCTTGGTTTTCATTCTATATCTTTTGCAAGAATTTTCCCAAGTGTTTTTTCTTTGTTGCTTGTTTTCCAAACACCTAGTTTTCCACACTTGAGCTATCTTCTATCCTAATCTATTAGGATCATTTATTTTGTAGAAAAAGAAAAAGGAAAGAGGTTTGTGGTTGAAAGAGACCACCTATTGTAAATCCTTGATTTCTTGGTTGCTCCCTCTTTGGTAGAGGTTGAGGTTGTGATTTGGGTTGTTGGTTTGCTCCCTCTATTGTGAGGTGGAGATTGGTGTTACTCCCTCTTGGTGAGGTGGAGTTGGTTGTTGGTGTGTATCCCTCAAGTGTGAGGTGGATTGGTTGTTGTATTGGCTACGGGCCTACCCCTCTTGTGTGAGGAGGTGTTTGTTTTGAGAGAGGAGTTAGGTACTCCATTGTTGTACAAATCCTTCTCGGTGAAGGTTCCCTCGGTGGAGTCCTCGGTGGACGGTATAGTGGATTGGAAATCCTACACGGTGGTGTAGGCGGGGATGTAGAGCTAGGGGCTCGAACCTCGAAACATATCCGTGTGTTTGCGTTTGATCCAATATCTCTCAACTCTCTCTCTCTCTCTCTCATTTATTTGTGCAAAGCATCATACCTCATTCATATCATATATTGCTTGTGTTGAGCATAATTCATATTGTCATATCATATCTATTTGCTTGTGTCGTGCCTTGTATAATTCACATTGCTATATCTTGTATATGCTTGGTTATTTGTGTGTGCCTCACTTGTTCCTAATCAACAAGAGCTTCACATAGCACCTCAACCCATTCAAGGGGAATCAAGAGGAGTTAGTTCAGAGCCCTTCACGGGGAATTCGGCTACACTTGTTGATTGTACTAAGTGTGTTGCATAATTTGCATTAGCTTCCGCATTTAGCGCACTTAGTTTTGCATTTAGTTCTTAAATTAGCACTAACACCTATTCACCCCCCTCTAGGTGTTCTTTCAATTGGTATCAGAGCTAGTGCTCCTGATACTTAGGCTTAACATCCTAGGAGTGAGATCCTTTGTTTGCTAATCTATTGTTTGCATTTGCTTGATTTGCACACATATAGTTTACCATGGCCTTCATGACCCCACCTATGTTTGACCCTTCCAACATTCATGTTTGGAAGATTAGGATGACCGTTTATTTACAAACCCTAGGGCATAAAGTTTATCTTACCATTACAAGGAATCCTTCCTTAGTGATAGCAATCATATAGGGGCCAATGCACATGCCCTAGAGGCCATTAGAAGCACATTACCTAAAGATTATCTTATGTGTGTTTCTAACATTGATTCCGCCTTTGCAGTGTGGAACAAATTGACAACCACCACCACCTCCGAGCTTCAAGTGCAAATCCAACAAGAAGAGGAATCTAGTGGAGAATCCGATTCACAATGCTTCATGGTCCAAGGGAATGACTCCCTTGAGGTACATTCGGAACCCCACTTAGATGATAGTGATGATTGCTCTAGTTCTTCATGTGATGATTATGATGCTCATGCCTTAAATGAAGAACTATCTATTGTTTGTGAAAAGTTAATAGAAAAATATAAGATTTTGAAAAAGAAGAGTCTAGGAATTGAACAAGAAAATAAGAGTTTGCATGCTAGACTTAACAATGTTTTGCAAGAGAAGGTTGAGGTCTATAATGAAAGGGATTCATTGAGATCTCAATTAGAACTTGCACTTAAAGAAAATGAGTTTTTGAAAAACAATAATGATTGTGAAAATATCTTGAAGAAAAATGATGTTTTGTCTTCAAAAATTGATTTTGTTCTAAAAGAGAATGTTGCTTTGAAAAATAAAATTATTTCTATTTCAAATGATTTAGATATTTGTTTAAAGAAAAATGAAGTTTTGCAAAATAAGATTGATGCACATATTTGCCATGCTAGGGTAGTATCACACACTTCACCTATTGCATGCCACACTTCTTCTTTGATTAACAATGATATTTCCATGATTAAGAAGAGTGTAGATTGTTTGGGCTCCACTTTGAGCCAATGTGTAGTGGGCCATGCACGCTTGGAATCTTTGTTTCGAAAGAAACAAGTTCCTTCTATTCATGCACACCCTACACGGCATACACATGCTCCTCACGGACACACTTCTCACATGTATGCTCATGTGTACACTTGTACACATTGTGGCCGAAAAGGCCATCTTGCTAAATTTTGCTATGATCGTTTACATGTTGAGAATTTAGCAAAGAAGTGTGTTTGGGTTAGAGAAGGTACTAACCCCCATGGACCCAATAAGATATGGGTACCAAAGACCACCCCTCCTATTATTTTTGATGTAGGTGTGGGCTCTCACATGATGTGAGAGTGATGAAACCTTGGAGTGGATGCGTTCCGGACTTAAAGGAAATCAATTGGATGCATCACTTTCAAGGGAAGATTTGGTGGAGATGACCACCATGTTTTGGAGACAAGGAGAGTTGCCTTCTAAGTTTTGGTAACAATTCTTAACTCCTTATTTTTATTTACATGCTTTCATATTGATGTTTTATAGCATGTTTTCATTGTCTATGGATTAGTGTGTAAATATCACATTTATTAGATCCTTGACATACATGTATAGTATTTGAGACACACATGCTTGCATGAACCCATACTTAGTGTTCTCACTTTTGTTTAAGCTATAATGTACATCATGAATCTAATGCATGTGAATTTACATAGTAATCATGTCTTAGTTTTATCATGATGATTTTTATCTTGTTTTTGATGCTTCATGTTAAGATTACTTGTTTTGATGTTAGTTTTCATTAAGACTAGTTATATACTTGTTCATAGAATGGGCGACAAATAATTTATATATAGTTGGGCTTGATTGCTTATTTGAACCCATTAGATGTGCTAGTATAGTCTAGTTTTGATGATTCATACATTTCAAACTTGTATTCCATTTTTGATTTGTTTTATGTGTATAAGTTTTCAATTCATGTATATGTGTATTTTGCCAAACTTTAAGATATACATGTATACCCCTTGAGTCATTTGCCTTTCATGCAAATCTATATATATGGACTCAATTGTGTTTAGGGATATGTATGTATACTTATTGTGTTGACAATTCATACATATACTTTGAAATGAAATTCGTTTTGGTAAAGATTTAGTTTGATTTTATGTTTAATTGTTTAACTTCATGTATATGTCTATCTTGTCCAAACTATTAGATATACATGTTTATCCTTTTTTTGAGCCACGTGCCTTCATGCATATATAAATAGTGGACTCGTTGTGTTTTGGATATGTATGTATATTTTAATTTGTACTTGACATACATATGCCATGAAGATTAAATAAGTTTTGATGATTTTCGTGTTTTCAATGTTTAAGGAATAATTGAGTTTAATTGAATATTTTCATAATTATGATATTCACACTTTATTTGTACACTCACATTTATTGCTTGCTCATGTTTTGTATTCATGAGTCATATTTATGCCTAATTGAATTAGAGTGTTGATTATCATGTGGATTTCATGTTTTATGAAAATTATTTTTAGTTTATTCTTTGCTTGAAGGATTTCGCACTAGTTAACAAGTTTTTTATTTTGACTAGTTCGTATTCTTCAATATGGTAGAGATTTTCAAACAAAACTACATTTTCAAATCTATTTTTGAAAACCCCTACCATCCAAGGGCGGTTGGATGGGAGATCATGCTCATGTATGCTTTACTATGAAAATCATTGTAAACTTGAACCATGATTGGGTGGTAGATTATATGAGTTATACCATACTTTTATTGTTATGTCAATTGGTATCATTGAACTCTTTCAATTGGTATCATTTTGATCTTTGTGTATATTCATATGGTTATTGTGTATGTATATTTTCAATTGGTATCATCTATTGGTGATTGGTACTCATTCTATTTCATACACATATACTTGTTTTATTTGTGCTTAAGATATAAATTTTTCACAAAATCTTGTTTATACTAGTGCTTGAGCTTCAATTTTGTTTCAATTGATTATTTTTAAATTGGTATCAAGCCCATGCATCTTTTTAGTTGAAGGGGGAGAAATTCAATTTTGTCTTTCAATTGGTGATTCTTCAATTGGTATTTGTTTCCCACTCCCTTACTTTATGATTGAAAATTTCATATTGGTATCATATGTTTAATATGAAAATTATTTACAATTGGTATCAAAATTTTGTTTAGACATTCAAAATTTATTATGTTTAATTTCAATTGATATCAAGATGTTTCATGTGTTTTTTGCTTAAAATTGGTATTTAAAAATTTTGGTTTTAAGAAAAATATAAAATTTTTGATTTGTATTGACTATATGCATATAGATTCATGATGAGTGAATCTTGTATTGAAGAGTTTAACATCTCTTCGTTATGTGGTACACGTGTATAGGTGGAGCTTCACATCTCCTCTTATGCATTACATAATGTGTGTTATGTGAATTAGGGCTTAACATCCCTCTTTCATGTAATGCATATGTGTAGGGAAGCTAACTTAGCGTCTTCCTCTTCATGAATGTATATAGCATATAACATCTATTGATCTTTGTTTATTTTCAATTGATATCAAGATGCTTCATTGACATATTTATCTATTGATATCATGTTGTTTATAGTCACCCCTTATTGACCTTGTTTTTGTTTTAGACAAAAAGGGGAGAACATTGTTTTATTGTTTTGATTGACTTAAAAGGGGAGAAAGATTTTTACCCCTCATTTTATTGTTTGGATTGTTTAACCCCTTCTTGGTCTTTTTGTTTGACAAAAAGGGGAGAAAAATTTGTTTGATTTGATTTTACTTTGAACCCTTTGTTGATGATTGACAAAAAGGGGGAGAAGTATTTGAGTTTATATGCATGTTTTCATTACTTAAGGGGGAGAAGTATTTGTCTTCCTTGTTATTTATGCATATATGTTTTTGTATTGCAAATAGGAGAAAAAGATTTTGATTTATGCTTGTTGCATGTTTTATCTCCATACTTGCATACATATTCATGTGCTTCATTTTCATATCTTATTATTTATGTCTATGCATGAGTTAAGGGGGAGCTTCTTTGAAGCTTAACTTTAATCCATGCATATATAACTCCATGAGTTTTGTCATCATCAAAAAGGGGGAGATTGTTGGCCCAAAGGCCTTCCACCCTAGTTTTGATGATGATTAACTCATGTAGTTATGTTTACTAATAATCTTGTGTTTTTTAAGTTTCAGATCATTAACCAAGATATTAGTTTGTGATTAGCTTCAACAAGGTGTTTAGAAGCTTTTCATGATGATTCCAGGGCCAAAGTTTCAAGATCACACATTGCCTAGCCCATGGATGGAGTTTTGGAGCAAGTCAACTTGAAGATGAAGATCATCAAGAAGACTTAGGTATCCATAGTTTAGTTAGTGTGTTTAGATCCAATTTGTAAAGCTTAGTATAGTTGATATGCTCAAGTGCACAACACACACGTTTTCATGTTTTGGATTTGGTTTTCATGAATAGTAGATCAAAACAAGTTTACTTTATTTCTCTGTATATTAGATGTATTCTAGATATACATACATGGTTTAACTTGCTAGACAAACTTATTTTGATATCCTATTCATGTGTTGAAAAATCAAGTTTGATAAAAATACAAGTTTTGTTTTTGATAAAATTTGCAAGACTCAAAAATGAATTGATATGATTGATATATGTCTTGAAATTTTTATCACAAGTTTGTGTTTCCATATAAAATGATAAAACTATTTTTGGTGATTTTTAGAAGTGTTAAAAGATTTTTAGAAAAATATTTTATACTGTTTTTCTGACCCAGATTTCTGTTCCAGGCTTCAATCAGTCGACTAGTCAACCTGACCTAGTCGACTTGGGTGAAGTCGGTCGACCGGGCCGGTCGACCGACGTGCACAATCTGTGCACGTTTGAAGGCACTGGGACGGTCGACCGCTCGGGTCGACCGGGGCACTTACAGTGCTCTGTTTGTTTCGGTCGACCGGGCCGGTCGACTGCAGTTGCCCAACGGTCATATTTCTGACCGTTGGCGGTCGACCGGGCCTGTCGACCGTTGCCTGTCAGAGCTGCCAGCTCAGCTCTAACGGCTAGTTTTGTATTGGGGCTATATATACCCCATCTCTTCATAGTTTTTGTAGAAGTTTTCAATGGCAAAAATTCCAGACCTTCTTAAGTGTTTTTAAAGAGTTTTCAAAAGTATTTGGGGCTTTAATCTTTCAATCTTTATTGTTTTAGGTTTTTGGAAAAATCAAAGAAAGAGGATTTTGGGAGATTTGTCTTGGTTTTCATTCTATATCTTTTGCAAGAATTTTCCCAAGTGTTTTTTCTTTGTTGCTTGTTTTCCAAACACCTAGTTTTCCACACTTGAGCTATCTTCTATCCTAATCTATTAGGATCATTTGTTTTGTGGAAAAAGAAAAAGGAAAGAGGTTTGTGGTTGAAAGAGATCACCTATTGTAAACCCTTGATTTCTTGGTTGCTCCCTCTTTGGTAGAGGTTGAGGTTGTGATTTGGGTTGTTGGTTGCTCCCTCTATTGTGAGGTGGAGATTGGTGTTTACTCCCTCTTAGTGAGGTGGAGTTGGTTGTTGGTGTGTATCCCTCAAGTGTGAGGTGGATTGGTTGTTGTATTGGCTATGGGCCTACCGCTCTTGTGTGAGGAGGTGTTTGTTTGAGAGAGGAGTTAGGTACTCCATTGTTGTACAAATCCTTCTCGGTGAAGGTTCCCTCGGTGGGAGTCCTCGGTGGACGGTATAGTGGATTGGAAATCCTACACGGTGGTGTAGGCGGGGATGTAGAGCTAGGGGCTCGAACCTCGAAACATATCCGTGTGTTTGCGTTTGATCCAATATCTCTCAACTCTCTCTCTCATTTATTTGTGCAAAGCATCATACCTCATTCATATCATATATTGCTTGTGTTGAGCATAATTCATATTGTCATATCATATCTATTTGCTTGTATTGTGCCTTGCATAATTCACATTGCTATATCTTGTATATGCTTGGTTGTTTGTGTGTGCCTCACTTGTACCTAATCAACAAGAGCTTCACATAGCACCTCAACCCATTTAAGGGGAATCAAGAGGAGTTAGTCCAGAGCCCTTCACGGAGAATTCGGCTACACTTGTTGATTGTACTAAGTGTGTTGCATAATTTGCATTAGCTTCCGCATTTAGCGCACTTAGTTTTGCATTTAGTTCTTAGATTAGCACTAACACCTATTCACCCCCCCCTCTAGGTGTTCTTTCAACCTCTTCGGCGCCTGCTTACCTTTTACTTATATCGACGATGTACCTTTACTTGAAGGCGAGAGAAGCATGGCAGATGAGATCTTCCCTATTCCCGATTTACACTATAAAATGAAGGGGCGAGCTATACTACCATAGAAATGGATATCCATCACCATAAGCCATCAACGACACTTGCAAGGATAAGGCAACTTCGAGACTATCAGTTTCATTTGGATCCACAAACATAGAAAGGGAAGCGAACAAAAATAAGAATAGAAAAGAAAAGGAAACCTCGATTCGATTTAAATAACAATGGAAGAAAAGATCACTTACACGGTGCCACCTTCAGTACAAGCTTGCTCTCATTCCTCCATGAAAGTCTCCTCTCCTCTCAGTTACATAAATAAAATAAAAATTACATAAAAGAAAACTAAAACCCTAAGTTACAAACTATAAATTAGTCTAAGTTCTACTCTCTGCTTGGTCCTTCTCCTTTTGCCTTTGAGATTACAAGTATTTATAGGAGAAATACAGAGGGTAGAGGAGTATAAAGATAAGAGAAGCTGGCTATTTCTGAATTTAAATCCTTCCCTTATCTCCAAACTTGATTTGATGTGAATATTCAGTTCTGATCTGCAGCTTATTGGCGTATTGATTACTGAATATAACTTATCAAGTGACAGAATTAGAAATAATGATCAACTTAAGAGTTGTTGCTCTTTAAGTCTTGTTTATGGATCTCTTGAATCATCAGATTGTAGCAAAAGTTATGATTCAAATACTAAAATGTATCCAGCTAGAATCTGAGTCAGAATTGCTTCATCTCATCCGTTGATCTTCTCTCTATCCATTTATCCTTTTAGATTTGGACTCTGTATTTGACATTATTCTCGGTTGATCTTTAGTTTTAACCACCTGATTCACCAAAAACTGAATTTAACCAACTGGATTTGGGATCATCCTCCTCTAACCAAAACGATTTAATTAAATCTGAATTTAACTGATATTTATTTGATTTTATTCTCTTTCTCCCCATGATTATCTTCTGCAAAATAGACATTTAAGACAAGCAATTTAGCAGATTTATTACATGATAAATATGAATGTAATAAAGAATAATGCAATAAATGTGTGCAATCATTAACTAAAACTAGAGTCCAAGGCTCTAATACCATTGAAAGTACTCCCAAAGGGAGATGAAGAGGTGTAATGCTAATCTAATGACAAACAATATGGAATATAAAATGAATGATGCAATGGTCGACTCAGAACAAGAAGTGAAGTCAGATTCCCCATGATGGGCTTTAGAACTTCTCCTCTATATTCTTCTAGATTAGGAGTTGGGGTGCTAATTGGCTTCTTATTGAGATGACTGAAACTGACAAGTAAGAATGATGAATATGATGCAAGCAATGAATAGCAAATGCAAGATAAGTAAAAGCACAATTGCAAACAATAATAATAGAGTAAGAGCAAGATAAAAAGAAATCACAAATACAAGAGAATTATTTCGAGGTTCAAGCACAAAGCTCCACGTCTCCGCCTTCACCGCGTGAAGGATTTCACCATTCACTAAGGATCTTTTCACAAATGAGCCTCCACAAAGGAACTACGATGGTCTACATAAGAACGGAGTACAAAACTCTAACTCTTAATCCTCTACACAAGAGGTAGCATAAAACAATGAGGTTTACAAGCTCTTGGTGACTTCAAAATCACAAATAATCTCTTTTACAACTTCTTATAGTATATGATGTGAATTGTAGCTCAAGAAGTTTGTGAGAGAGAAAATTCAGTTGAAATGAATGAATTTAAGAGCTGAAAACTTGCAGAAATTAGTTTAGAGATGGGAGCACTTGACACAAGAAAACTAGAAATTTTTTTCTTTTGAATAAATCAAAAATTTCAAGTATTTTCCCAAAAATAATGTTAAACCCTTATCTAAACCTCTCCCAATAAGCTATATATATAGCAAGTGACAAACATTGTTACCTATCAGGTCATTAAGAGGGAGATTAAGCTGAAAAGGGCAAAAAATATTCGTTGGAGAATAAGTTAAAAATCCCAGATTTTGAAAAATAATTGTTACTATAGCTCTGCCAGGATATCAGTCAACCGGCTGATCGACCAGTAGTTCAATACTTTGAACTAGCTGTTAGGCATCGGTCGACCACCCTGTTGGCCGATCCAAATAGAGACTTGGGTGTGACAGTCGGTCGACCGTTGATCGTCCGACAAACGTGCACAACATGCACAAACGGACACCAAAAATAGCCATGAGGTCCGATTGACTTTTCGGTCGAACGACCTGGCCTAAAATACAGTTTTCAGATAATTTTTAAAATCAAACTCATTTTTGAATATTTTTATTGGTTTGAAAAGTGATTTGATAATACATAGGCTATGGATACATGATATATAAATTTGAAAAAATATGAGACAGTCTGACAAACGTGCACAAATGGACACCCGAAAACAGTCATGAGGTCTGGTCGACTGACCTGGTCTAAAATACAGTTTTCAGATAATTTTTGAAATTAAACTAACTTTTTAAATATTTTGTATTGATTTAAAAAGTGATTTGGTAACGCAAAGGCTATGAGATATATGATAGAAATAAGATATATAAATTTGGAAAAATATCAAACACCAAACTTTGTAAATTACTAAAACAGGAAAATTAGATATGAAAACTTGTATTTTAAAAACTTGTATTTTTGTGTGTGACTTCTTGAGCATTTATTCTACATCTTATACTTTAACAAACTATTTTCTTATATAGGTTCAATATATCTTCAAGCAATCTTTAAGTGAGATTCTTTAAATATCAAGCTTGATTGTCTTAACTTGTATCCCATCCTTGAGTAAACTTGAGACTTGAAAACCTTCCTTTTGAGGAAGAAATACTTTGAATCCTCTTGAACTCTGAAATGTACTTAAACACTTGAACTTGATTAGTACCGAATAACTTCATATGGTTTATAATCATCAAAACAAAATCGGAGAGTGTGCCTTTGGGCCAACACTTCCTGCCCAAGTTTTTTCAAAGATTGTGATCTATAATCTCCCCCCCCCCCCGAAAATTGAGAGAATCTAGGGTTGTGCTCCACCCTTAATCTATTGCCTTTTGAAAGTCATTAGAGTTAATATTCCCATACTCATCATTGATTTCATGCTTTCTGAGCATCTCTTGATTCCTAATAGAGATCTTCCTTTCAGAATGATCATCACTCGTCTATTTAAAAATTTCAAAATTGATCTTTCCAGCAAGAAAGTCCTTGCTCCCTCTTTCGACATTGATCATACTCTCCTCAAGAGGATGCAAGCAGGTACTCGTGCTCATGCTCAACCCCTTCAGTTCAGCCTCCACTACAATTTGCATCTAATTCCTCCTCTTCATCCACTGACCCATTTCTGCTATCTTGAACAAGTTAGGTGATTTGTCTCTGAGCTCCACTGCTGCCACAAAGAAGATTTTGGCAGGTTAGGAAGATCTTTAAAATTAACATCAGAATGACATGTCATATGTCAGCTCGGCTATCTAATATCTTCAGAGATGCAGTGATATTCGCTTTTTCAGGAATGATTGGCCTATTCCCATTCTTGATGGTTACTGTCAGCCTCTTCCTTCTATGGGTCCTCCCTCCTTCGATCCGTGAATTGCTCCCTCTGATCCATCAGAGATGTATCGTCCGGTTGTTGATCCTCTTCTAGATCTTTGTGCCCGATACGAGCTTCATTGATAAGGAAGATGATTGAGTTTCCTACCTTTTGATGTTGACAAAAAAGGGAAGAAGAAGAAGGATGCTAGTTATTTATTTTAGACTTGGTTGTTGTTTTATTTTTGTATTTTGAAAAACTTTATGGCATTATAATAATTTAACACATTTGGTTTTGTAATGGTTTTCTCTTGTGGATGCTTATGTACTTGACACATTGTTTGGTTTTTTAATATTTTGTTGGTTTGGTATTTAATATTTGGATTGTGATCTTGTTATATTAGTCTTGTGATATGTTCATACTTTGTATGGTTCATATGTGGTAATGAATTTTTTTTATCTCCTTATTTATTCTTGTGATGATTGTGATGTTATAACATAGCTTTATATATAATACTTTTGTGTTTCAGACCATCCATCATCCTTGTTTGGTAGGTTGGGGTTGGATGGTTGGAGGAAATCTTTTGTGCATACTCATTCTATATGTTCATATCCATGTACGCATGAATGCTATGCATTGAGCTCTATTGATTCGAATCTTATAAGAATATTTTATCTATTGCATTGAACTTAAATTGAGATATTTTATATATACATATGTTTAGGAGGAGTTTCACTTGAAGTCTCTTATAATTTTTGTAAATAACTCCATAAGTTATATCATCATCAAAAAGGGGGAGATTGTTGGCCCAAAGGCCTTTAACCTAGTTTTGATGATGTTGGAACTCATGATATTATTTTTTACTAATAAACCTTTATTAAATAAGTTTTAGGAATATCAAATGAATGATTAGCTTCACTCAAAATTCACATATTTGAAAGCTATCATCAAGAGATCCAAAGAGCCTAAAGCATCAAACACTCATAAAACTCAAGATTGGAGGCTAGGTCGAAGATTAAAGAATGATCAAAAAAGAAGAAAAGATGAATTTAGTTTTGTTTTTAACAATGTAAGATTTAGTTTGTTAAAACTAATTTAGATGATCTAGAAGCTCATGAGTTACACACACATCCATACATTGATGTGTTTTTATTCTAAAATCTCTTGACAAGAATTTTTGTTTTTGAATTATATTTCAAAATATTTTTGGAAAAATAGATTTTTCAAAATGGAATTTCCTATCTTACAAAAACAAGTTCTACATTTTGATTTTGTGTTGATCTAGAATCACACATGTTTTAAGCTTCAAATATATTCATGAACTTTGTTTTGTAAAAAGAATTCAGTGTATTGTATTTTTGATCTTAAGTCGGTCTACCGCACGTTGACTGCTGTAGAGCTGAATTACTCTACTGGTCGATCGAACGGTCGACCGTTTATACACGACATGCACAGGGTTGAACTTGTGCACGTTGGTTGACCGGACCGCCCGGTCGACCGAGTGCTTTGGTCAAAACTTTAGCCTTGGAACGGTCGACCGGCTGGTCGGCCGTAATTCCCCAACGTTTAGAAATTTGACTATTTTCGGTCGACTCCCGGTCGACCGACAGGCTGTTTAAGCTTGGATTATGCCGTAAACGACTATATTTAACCTTGTCTTTTCTAGGCTAATCCCTAATGGCTATTTTTGGTTAAATCTTTCTTGCACCTCTATAATAGGGGTACATTGTTTAAACTAAAAAGAATTCTTGGCACAACATTTTGGAAAATATTTGAGATAAATTTTTGATGATTATATTAAGCTACATTTCTACATCCCACTCTTTCAAAGCTTTACTCTCACTCTTAAAATCCTCTGTGCTTCACTATAGATAACTCTGAGCTTCTACATCTTCACATTGTTCTAGGAATTTGTTGTAAGCCAATTTTGGTGATCAAGAAGAAGATCACCCCTTCGTTGCATTCATGTTGTAGAGGTTGCGGCCTAAACGAGCTTGCGGGTTCGTGGTTGTAAGGTGTTGCGGCACCAAGTGAGAAGGACTTATGGGTCTGGGTGTTCTAAGAAAAATGTAGAGAAGTGATCTTGCGGGATCAAGCATACTGAAATCCTTCATTGCGGTGAAGGCCGGGATGTAGAGTAGTGGTTCGAACCTTGAAACAAACGTCCGTGTTTGTGATTGTTTTCTTTCACTTTCTCTATCTCTACTCACTCCTATATTTACATTGTGCAATTTTTTTCAGTGTTTTATTGCTCTATATTGTTTGTTTTGATAGATAGTTTTAATTCCGCTTAATTTGTCATATTTCTATAGACATCACCTAGTCACCCCCTCTAGGTGATTTCATTGGAGACTTGGGCATATGAGCGAAAAGAAAATGAAGATTATGCTCTTCAAGGCTAAGCTGCTGGGCTGAAATATATCGACTTAGATTTCTGTAAAGACGTATATAGGAAGCAGAGGAGAGTCAATTTCTCAAAAGAGAGAAAGACTTTGAAGGCAGAAAGGTTAGAGTTAGTTCATACTGACGTATGGGGTAAGGCTTCAGTTCCTCTCTCGGAGGCTCATTGTATTCTGTGACTTTATTGATGATTCAAGCAGAAAGGTCTGGATATTTCTTGAAGCACAAATTTGATGTGTTTGATGTGTTTAAGAAATGGTTGGACCAAGTTGAAATGAATTAGGTCGTAAGCTTAAGTGCTTGAAGTTCAACAATGAGGGTGAATATTGCAATGACAGATTCAAAGAGTTTTCCAAGAGTCGAGGAATTCGTAGTGTGGAGACGGTTCCAGGAAACTTTCATCAGAATGGGGTGGCGGAGCACATAGACAAGATAATATTAGAGCGTGCTAGGAGCATGCAGATACATGGTGGATTGTCCAAGCATTTTTGGGTAGATGTTGTCAACACAACAGTGTATCTGATTAACAGAGGGCCATCGGTGCCCCTGAGAATTCTAGAGGAAGCATGGACTGGAAAGAGATAAACCTAAACCACCTATGTACTTTTGGTTGTATCTCATATGTCCATGTGGAGCTAGATCACAAAGCAGGTTAGATCTGAAGTTCAAGAGACCATCTTCATCGGGAACGGATAAGTGAGTACGGCTATCGATTTTAGAATCCAGAAAACTGAAAGATCCTTAGGCATAAGGATGTGATATTCAATGAGAAGAAGATATACAAGAACTTGCTGGCGGAGAGAAGTACTTCGGAGAAGGATCCGAGAGTGGCATCTCGAAGCACTCTGGAAAAACAGGATATTGCGACTCAGGGTTTATCGAACTTGATGATATTCATGTGAAGAAGGTTTAGAGCATTCTAAAAGGAAATGAGGAATTTTGAGTAGAGCCTCTGACCTGCTAAAGTGAGTTGAGATAATCAACCAGGACGACTAGAGCTCCGAAGAGATTTTCTCCTTCCTTACACTATCTGTTGTTAACTGACAATGGTGAGCCTGTGTTATAAGGAGGTTTTACGGTGGAAGCCAAGATCAAGTGGGAGCTTGTTATGGATAATGAGATAGAATCTCTCATGAAGAACTAAACATGAAATTTGGTTGAACTGTCAGAAAGCAAGTGAGCCCTGCATAACAAGTGGGTCTACCGGTTGAAGGAAGAGCATGACGACACCAAAAGTTACAAGGCGAGGATGGTTGTGAAAGAATTTCAACAACGGGAAGGTATTGATTTTATCGAGATTTTCTCTCCTGTTATGAGACTACTATTATTAGATTTGTTCTGAGAATTGTGGCAGCAAAGGACTTGCATCTAGATAACTGGATGTTAAAACTGTGTTTCTCCAAGGTGATTTGGAGGACATATATTGATGAAGCTGCAAGGTTATATCATGCCGGGAAAGGAGCAGTTGGTTTGCAAGCTCAAGAAGAGTCTTTATGGCTTAGAACAGCTCTGAGGTAGTGGTACCTGAACTTTAACAGATTTATGGTTAGTAGTGGATTCACAAGGCTACAGGCTGATCACTATTACTATTCAAGTGGTTTTAGAATTCTTACATCATACTACTACTGTATGTAGATAATATGCTTGTTGCCGGTTCAAGCATTAATAGATTGTGAATCTCATGGCCAAGTTAACGAAAGAATTCTCAATGAAGTACTTGGGTCCAATACAGAAAATTCTTGGAATGAGGATCAGCAGAGTGAAAAGAGGCTGTTTAAGATTTCACAATTCGAGTACATGAAGAAGGTGCTAAAGAAGTTTAACATGCGGATGCTAAACTTGTGAACATCTCACTCGGAGGTCACTTCAAACTCTTAAAGCCACAGGCTCCGACAATGAAAGATGAGAAGGCTCTCATGTCGAAGGTGTCGTATGCATCAGTTGTGGGTAGTTTGATGTATGTTATGGTCTGTACGAGGTTAGACATTGCTTAAGAGTGGGAGTTGCCAGCGGGTACATGAGCAATCCTATGAAGGAGCATTAGAGAGTTATAAAGTGGATCTTGAGATATCTTAAAGAAAGTTCAGAAATGACATTGTGCTATTATGGCACGGACGCTCTACACAGATATGTAGAATCTGACTTTACGAGTGATGTAGATAGTCGAAAGAGTACCACTACTTATGTTTTCACTTTGGAAATTGGAGAAGAGAGATGGGTGTTGAGGCTGCAAAAGGTAGTCACCTTGTCTATGACGGAGGCCGAATATGTTACAGCGATAGAGTTTACAAGGAGTTGATATGGCTGAAAAATTTTATGAAAGACCTTGGCAAGGAGCAAGTAACTCTGTCACTGCACAGTGATAGCCAGAGTGCTATAGATCTTGCCAACATTCAGACTATCATGACAAAACCAAGCATATTGATGTGCAGTACCACTTCATTCACAATCTTTTGAAGGACGATATGTTATCACTAGTTAAAATACACACGAGTTAGAATCTCGCAGACATGCTGACCAGGTGGTCATGACGGAGAAGCTGGAGACTTGCTCAGCCTCTGTGGGTCTTCTAGGGTGAAGATTCAGAGTTGAGTCACAACAAATGTCACTATGAGTTGATAGTCGAACAAGAGAGAGACTGAGTGCCACTACTATGACAATAATTAGTCCCCAAGTGAGAGATTGTTAAGTTGTGGCCAAATTATTGCCTTGATAGACTATTGCCGTATGCAGTGAACATGATGATCCCAGAGTGACGTGGGAGCTTTCCGGGTTATGACATTGGGCGAGTTTGGAGTTTCAAGTTGATGGCAAGGATGGAGCAATTAAGCCTTCTAGAGTGGTGGAGTCTCTGGAGCGAAAAATCACTCCGAAGAACCTAGTTGGAGGTGCACTCGTAGCGGCGTGTCCAGAGTAGAAAATCACTCCGAAGCACCTAACCGGAGGAGCACTCCGTAGCGACATTGCAGAGTAGCTTACCAGAGGTGCTTAGAGAAAGCGGTCTAGCCCAGCATGGATGTGGCCCAGCCTGGAAGCGGCCCAGTCCAAAAGCTTTCTTTTTATAGTGAAATTTGAAAACACGTCAAAGGCAGTTTAGCAATCTCACAACTTGTAACCCTAACTTTTTCTATAAAAGGGGATGCACCGTCATTAGAGTTAACATGTGAAAAAGCATCAATAGATTATGATATTAGGATTTTGTCTTGTTTTTCAAGAGAGATGATGGTCATAGAAAATCCAATTTAGTTGGAGAAAATGATGGCTTGAAGCAGAAAAAGCAAATCAAGGTGAAACAATTTCTTTTTCAGGCGATTGTAAGTTTTTTTTTAGGAGAAGTATGAATATGATTCAATTCCTATTCAATAAAGATTTGTTTCTAAAGATTAAAGGGTCTAGAATCCTTCTAGATCAAAAAGATCAACTCCTAAGGATTGGAAAAGATTCTTCAAGCATCTAATGGCCAAGATCATCTCATAGTCCAAATAGGAGTTATATTGTATAATCCTATAAATAAAGGATTGTAATCTAGGATTTAGGTGGAGCAGTGGAGCAGAAGAAATTTGTGGTGAAAAATAATGTAAGGTCCTAAAAGCCAAGAAGTCCTTAAAAAGCCAAGAAAGAGAGGAGCAAGGTGAAGATGCATAGAGAGAAGATATACTCTTATAATCAAGGCATAGACTCAAGGAGAAAGTGAATACTCTTGTGTCATTAAGAGAAAGATTAAATCTCTTTGTATCAAGTTTATAAATAAAACTCTCTCAAGTTCTCTCCCCGTGGACGTAGACTAAGTTTTGGGAACCACGTTAAATTGTGTGTCTTCTTCTTATATCTTTTAATATTCATCTTGTGTGCTCGAGGTAATCGATCTATTGGCGTGCTTGAGGTCGTCGGTGGGGATCTGCATATCTCTCAACTATTGATATTATAGTAAGTTTGATATCCCGGGTTATGCACGCAACAATTGGTATCGGAGTATATCAATTTCGGTCATAACATATGTTATTGTAAGTGCCAGTGAACATAGCAGTTGTAAGCTTCTCTCTTCTCCCCTATAATCTCTCTGATAAATAGTGGGTTTGTGTGTGATACCGTAGTTTTTCCAAATTTGGGTTTTCCACGTAATTCTGGTATTTTTGATTGATCTGTGATTCTTTCTCTTTTCTTCTTCTGCGTTGTTGTCAATCCCAATAGGACTGGCTCGCGCAAGGTGCTGTGCATCGACCTTGGCATGCTCGAGCTGCTGCCTGGTCATCTCAGAATGCGGCCTGGTATGGCTCGCGCTCGTCTTGGGCGTGGCTCTGCTGGCACTCGGGCGCGGGCACAACCGTGAGGGCATGACATTAGACACGGGCACGACTGCATATGGCGCAATAAGATGGAGGATCACGGCGAGGGAGGTTGAGGCGTTGTCAATCGGTGAAATAGAGAGAAATTTTAGAGGGAATAGGAGAGAGATTGAGAGGGGGATTTTAGAAACAAGGGTTTTGATAAGGGGGATAAATAGGAAACTAGGATTTCACCCTGCTAATTAGGTTCTCTAGGGTTTCACAGTCTCGAAGGTTTTGGATTAAGGAATTCATATCACACTCAAATTTGAGAAATTTTAATAAGGTTGCATTAGTTCATTGATTAATAATAGTACATGAGGCCTCTTTATAGGCAATATAAAATTCTATTTTCATATACAACGGATGTGGTACTAAACAAAAAATTAGAAGAGACCAAAAATCTAAAAAATCAATAATACAAGAAAAGAAAAGTACATTTCTTGTTCTAAAGTTTACGCGAACAAAATAGAAGCTGTGCTTCTTCGTCTCCATTAGTACACACACCCTGTCTTCGTTTATTTTTTATGTCTGCATCAGTAAGTATTAGTTTACTCATTTACTGGACTATACTAAAGACTTCTTCTCTTGACTTATGAGACTGATGCATTGCTTCAATTGCAGCAACCTCTACCTTGCAATTTTCATATTTCTTTACTAATACATGCTTACATTTGTTTATGACTCTTATGACTGAGGTTTTAATGTTCATTGCAGCCATTTCTTCTCCCTCTTTAACTGTTTACTCATTTACTGAAACTTTTTACCGAGATATACTAAAAATTTGGTGGTTGGTACAATGACATCTTTGATTTTCTAGCTCTATGAAAAGTTGTTTTGCTGTGTAAATGGAAAGGATGGGTTTTTGGCTAGCTATGGAAGTAAAAGAAAGTTCCCATGGAATCGTATGCATACAAGGTTTTTATTATAAATTTGAAATACTTTCCAATATTGGACTTTAGGC
Source organism: Agave tequilana (assembly GCA_038442645.1). Lineage (NCBI taxonomy): Eukaryota > Viridiplantae > Streptophyta > Magnoliopsida > Asparagales > Asparagaceae > Agave > Agave tequilana. Next base: position 79,581 of record JAVJIF010014814.1, read on the forward strand.
TTTTGCGTAAACATATAAATATCTGTATTGTACTTTTCCTTCTGACGAAATGTTGTTCGTTATCTTCATTAACTTGACTCATATCTTTATTTGCATGAAAGGAAATGTTTGTCGTGGAATCATGCGGCATGCAAGTTTTTTACTAGAGAAATTGAAAATATACA
>JAVJIF010014815.1:0-100857 GCA_038442645.1 Agave tequilana
AGCAGCAGCAAGCAGCAGTAAAGGGCAGCAGCAACAGCAGTTAAAACAGCAACAACAACAAAGGGCAGCAGCAAAAATCAGAACATACAACTTCAAGGGTGAGTAGAACATGTTAATCCTAATAATATGATGAGTAGAATGAAGTAGGAAATGAAATAAAATGTAAGAGATAAACAAGTACTTGACACTATGTAAATTTTTGGGATCATGTGTTTACAATTCCGCAAGTACTACTAATTTTGTTTATGAATCCATGATATTATTATATGTCTTGCATATTGATATTATATGATGGTTTGATGTGTTGGAGGAAGGGACCGGGTTGAACCGGAGGCGTAGAAGGGGAGATTATTTTATATTGTATGTAATGGAGGAAGGGACCGGTTGAACGGAGGCGTAGAAGGGAGATTTTACGGAGGAAAGGGACCGGGTTGAACCGGAGGCGTAGAAGGGGAGATTATGTTGTATGTATATGGATATTACTAAGATAGAAATCCTATGATATAATCATACATAAATCTTTAACATTTAATCTGGGATCACTTCTTAACAGGCAATTTCTATGTAGGGTAGTCGACTTGGTCCCTGGGATAGTCGACTATAAGTGTGATAATTAGGCAGATAAACTGCTGGATAGCAGGATTAGTCGACTACATACAGACTGTAGTCGACTAATCCCAGATACAGAGAGCAAACAGAAAGTTAACAATCTGTTTTGGACAGAATTAGTCGACTATAGTCGACTTACTAGTCGACTAATATATTGGATTAGTCGACTACACCAGGAGGGTAGTCGACTATAGGTGACATACAGAGAGTAACACAACTTTGACCCAGAATTAGTCGACTATAGGGGACTTCAAGTCGACTAGTACTTGAGTTAGTCGACTATACCAAGAAGGGTAGTCGACTACATAAATCCCTGGCTGCTAGCAGAGAAGCAGATACGTGTGGAGTGAAGTTAGTCGACTATAGCTTTAGAATTAGTCGACTTACAGATAGTCTTAGTCGACTATAGGGTGGTCTAGTCGACTAGGAAAGCCTTGTTACTGTGTTCTGATTGGGTTCTTGGCTAATAATAAAATTCTAAAAAATAGTATAATGACACACTTGTCAACCGGATAATTTAGCCATGTATACCTACTTGATAGGCATATTTAAATATTGTTTTACTCACTGAGCCGTCAAGCTCACTCTATTCTAACTCCACCTACAGGTTTGGACAAGGGCAAGGGACCCGCTTAAGAGCAATTGCGCGAACAATCATTATCGGAACCATTGTATTAGAAGCTACTTTTGTTATGTATATGATTTTGTAAACATGCGTACTTTTAGCTGGGCGTCACTCTTGACCTGTAATTCTTAAAGGATCTGGTGTTGGACTCTTACTTTGTATGTATATATATTTTGATATGATAATTGTAGACTGTGTTTCTTATGGATTATTGAACCATATGTGTTGTCATGATAAGTCTCGAGTAGATTATACATGTTATCTTTAGTGTGAATTTTTGATGTATAGTAAAGAGTTTCTGATGATTATATTGGAAGTATTATACCCTGATGGGTCCCACGCTTGGATTGTACGAGATAATTGTGGTTAAATGGAAAATTTTAAACTGGGACCGTTACAACTTCTTCAGGAATCTGCCATTGATCGGCATCATGAGTGTATCGCCATTTGAAGTTATGAGGCGATATGATCCATTTGAGTAGACGACTCCACTACAAATGGTCCTTCCCATTTGGGTTGGAATTTCTCCTTTGTCTTATGTGTCATCACCATAGGTCGTCTGACAGCTAAGACAAGATCGCCTTTCTTGAAAGTTCGCACTTGACTTTCTTGTTGAAGGCTCTGGTAATCCGAGCTTGGTAGAGCTTGATTTGTTGTTGGGCCTGCAGACGTTTGTCATCTAAGGCTTCCAATTCTTAGAGTCGCTGTCGATGCTTCTCCTCATTCGTCATCTCTGCTGTCAGGGCGATGCGTAGAGATGGAATTGGAATTCTAGTGGAAGCACGGCTTCACACCCGTATACCAAAGAAATGGTGTGTAGCTTTGGTTGGGGTTCGGACAGTTGTGCGATAAGCCCATAAGCATTCACCCAGCTTGTCGTCCCAGTCACGTTGACTTTTCGAGACGAATTTCTTGAGAAGCTTGCCAATGGTCTTGTTGAAAGCTTCTGCGAGACCATTAGCGGCGGGGTAGTATGCTGTTGAGGACACACTCTGGATTCTGAACTTGGCGCAGAATCTCTGGAAAGCCTGGCTGATGAACTGGGGTCCGTTGTCGTGGACAATTCGCCGAGGTACCCCAAAACGGTAAATGACGTGATGTTTCACGAATTTGATCACATCAGATGACTTCACCTCCCTCAAAGGAACGACCTCAGCCCATTTGGAGAAGTAATCGGTTATTGCCAAAATAAACTGATGTCCTTTTGATGATGGAGGGCTGATAGGGCCAACCACATCCATCCCCCACATTTCAAATGGCCAAGTAGAAGCCGTGGAGTGAAGGTAGCCTGGTGCTTGATGGATGAAATCGCCATGTATTTTGGCAGGCGTGACATCTTTTGGCATAAGTGATGGCATCAACGATCATCTTAGGCCAATAATATCCCAGCCTTTGGAGTCGGTATGCAAGTTTTGGGCCAGGTTGATGGGCTCCACACATGCCGTCATGGGCTTCTTTCAATACTCTTGTACCTCTTTTTGTGAAAGGCAGCGAAGCAAGATCCCGTCATGTGATCGACGATACAGTGTTCGTGTAATCGCATTATAGTAGAATTTAGGGGCTTTCCTTCGAATGGCAGCCGCACCCTTGGTGTCCTCAGGCAAGATGCCATACAGGACATAATCGATGTAAGGGAATCGCCAGTCTCTAGCTCTAGACCGATTGACAATTCCAGCGCTTCTTTGTTTTGAGAATCTCCTGTTGGCTCCTGGTAATCCTCAGGAGCAATTCTTGGGCAATACAGGTCGTGGCTGTGGACAAATATCTTCTCCACTATTCCAGCCGGTAGAGCTAAAGAGGCAGCGAGAGACGCCAGTGCGTCTGCATGCGCATTTTGCCTGCACGGTACATGGTCGATGTAGAAGTTTGTAAACTTCCCAGCCATGTGGACGGTTACATTGTAATAGGGTACTAGGTCTTCATGTCTGACTTCGTACTCTCCGCGAACCTGGCTAACGATGAGTTTGGAGTCACCATATGCCTCGAGATTTTTAACGCCAATCTCATCGGCGAGTTGCATCCCAATCAAAAGAGCATTGTACTCCGCCACATTGTTGGAACACGGCTCAGTTAATGAGACAGCTCGAGGAATCACATAGTTCTGTGGGGAGACGAGTACTACTCCTACTCCTGCCACTATGTGTCCTTTGAGCTTGTTCTTGATACACCATCAAAGAAAAGTTGCCACACCTGCCTTTCAAAGGATGTCTGGGTCTGGCAGGCTTCAGCGACCTCATCTGGGAGATCGTCGTAAAGTTTGGTTGCCCTCGGATCTGGATGCTCAGCCAAGAAATCCGCCACCGCTTGTCCTTTAATGGCTTTTGTGGTAAAAAGTGCATCTCATATTGAGATAACAATATGGCCCATTTTGCCAGTCGGCCATTTAGCGATGAAGGCTTTGTTATGAGTAACCTCAAGGGGTTGACTTTGGATATGACATTTATGGTTTGGCCTGCCAGATAGTGTCGCATTTTCTGAATGGCGAACACCAATGCCAAACATTCCTTCTCGATCGGGTTGTACCGATGTTCGGCTCCGATCATTGTTCTACTCAAATAGTAGATTGCTTGCTCTCGTCCTTGATCATCATTCTGAGCTTGTAGAGCTCCCAAAGAATGATCCATTGCTTGGACGTATACCAGGAAAGGTTTTCCGGATATCGGGGCTGCAAGGACTGGTGTTTGCGTGAGGTATTGCTTGATTTCCTCAAATGCTTGTTGGCAAGCGCTGTCCCAAATGAACGAAACACCCTTCTTCATTAGTTTAGCGAAGGGTTGGCATCTTCTGGAGAGATTTGAGATAAATCTGCGGATGTACGCCAATCGTCCTTGCAATCCCCTGAGTTCCTTGAGATTCCTCGGAGGTTGCATCTCCTGAATAGCGCGAATCTTTTCTGGTTGGTAAGGGCTTCAAGGCGTTGCTCCAACTGATTCATTCTTTTAGAATGAACTTTCCCTGGTCTTAATCGTACTTTTCCTGCGACGAGGATTTAGACGAACCAGAGGTGGGTTGCTCTTTCTTCTCGGAGTGTTCGGAAGATGAGCTTTCTCCCTCTTTTCGCTTGCCTTTAGACGTCTTAGAGGAGGCTCTGTTGGTTGACTTCCTCTTATCTTCGAGCAACTGTGCGAGCATCTGCTTGAGGGAGTCGATAGATTCTTGCTGAGCACGAATCATCTCGAGTTGTTCCTTCTGGACCTGGGCTTGCAGCTCCAAGCGCTTAGCGGTCTCCTCAGGAGTGCTTGTCGTGTATGTGAAGGCCTCTTTCTCTATAGAAGAGTTTGAAGCCTGCGACTCTGCAATGGCAGAGTGCGAGTCATCAATCTCAATACCCTGGGGCTAGGGCATTGTAGTTGATCGGGGGAATGGCCCCGGTCCGGGTGCGAGTGTGTCAGTACACTCCTTCCGGTTCAGAGTCAGACTCGTCGGAGCTGACTACAGGCTATTTTCCCCTGCTCCTGCTTGTCATATTTGCAGTAAGCTCTGGATACTCAGTGTCAGAGAAGATCCTCCGCCTGTGAGAGCGTCTTCTTTTGACTGATGGGGGAATCAGGGTCAGCTGTCTAACTAAAGACTGCTGGTTCACGCCTGAACCGCAACGGCACTCAGAGAGCATGGAGATGAGCCGTTGGCAGCAACATGATGAAGTGGTTTGATTAGCACTTCTTTTCTTTGTCAAGTAATCCCTTAGATCCATGGGAAGAGGATCAAAGAAATTAGCCTCACAACTTCGAGGGCGGAAGACATCCTTGCGCTGTACCGCTTGGACGCAGGATTCAAAGACGCGGTTCTCACGTCGTAGCTTTAGGACACGTGTCTGGCGTCTCTGTTGAGAAGAGACGCAGCTGTCGCGTTGCTGCTTGGTGCGTCGGGGCAGGGACGCTTGAGAGAGAGTAGGCTGTTGGACCCTGCGCCTAAGGGGGCGTGCCTCTTGTACTTGACGAGGCGCGCAAGCTTTGCCTTGGCGTCTGGTGAGTAGGGCTTCAGAGGAACTAATTTGGGGAGTCTCGCGTTTGGGCCGCCAAACGCGGACTTCACGTGCTGGATGCGGCGCAGGCAAGACGCCAGTTTGAACCTTGCGTCCTGCCTCAGTTGGACGATCAGAAATTCCAACTTGCAGCTGATGCGCACGCCTCCTCTGTCGGCGTTCAGCGTTTCGGTTGCGTCATGGAGGTGGAGAGAGGCCAACGACGACCTGGTACTGAGGAAGAGGGTGAACTAGCTGGACACCAGAGGGCTTGACCACGCGGGTCTCCTGAGAGACGTTGGCGCGTGTGTCTCGTATGGCAGGGTTGGTCGTGACACCCTTTTCAGTAGCTGCGCCTGAGGTCACGCGGGTCTTCTAAGAGACGTTGGCGCGTGTGTCACGCTTGGCGCGGTTGGCCGCGACACCCTTCACAGCAGCCGCGCCTGAGAGAGTCTCAGAGCGGGTTTCGGGGCAAGTCCCCGTAGAGATCCTGCGACAGACGCGGGTCTTTGGGCTCTTGGAGCCGGAAGAGAGAAACTCTTCATACTTTGCCTGGTCGAACTCGACGACAAGCGATTCGACCATCTTCCCCTTATAGAGGACGTCACCTTGCGCCACGATTTGTTCGTCAGTAACAAATGTGATCCCCAGCGGAGTCGCCATCTCTTGTATGCGTCGGAAAAGGAGGATTCGATTGTAAAATTCTTTTGATTGGATAGAAAATTACAACAGATCAGTCTTCCGATTACAAGGGAGGGAGGATGTTGAGTCTTGAATCCTCCCTTTGTTTAAGGCTGGGTTCTTCAAGTGGCGGTGGAGAGTGAATCTTGTTCTCCGTTGACCGGTGAACGTTGAGATCTTCCGGGGCTCTTCTCTTCGGGTGGTTGACGGAGTAACACAGCTCTGTCGACCAAAACTCTCAAAGAGATTATCGGCAAAGGCTAACTTGAACACAGCAAGTTCTCTGAAGGGTTGAACTCTCTCTCTTTTCTCTCAGAGCTCTTTTCTCCCAAAGATCATCCGACCTCTTCTTCATAGCGACGAGGCTATTTATAGGGGTTTCAGGGGCGTACGTGCCTCCTAAAAACACTCCATAATGGGGGCTAACTTTCCCCATTATGTGGGCCGTGATTGGCCCTATAACCGGGACGGTTACAACTGAGACGCGGGTTTCGACCCTCGCGCCTTGGTGCTGCTGAGACGCGGGTTTCGACCCTCGCGCCTTGGTGCGGCTGAGACGCGGGTTTCGACCCACGCGCCTTGGTGCGGCTGAGACGCGGTTGTCGAGCCTCGCGCCTTGATGCTGAGACGCGGCTGTCGAGCCTCGCGCCTTGATGCTGAGACGCGGGTTTCGACCCACGCGCCTTGGTGCGGCTGAGACGCAGCTGTCGACCCACGCGCCTTGGTGCGACTGAGACGCGGGTGTCGAGCCTCGCGCCTTGATGCTGCTGAGACGCGGGTTTCGACCCACGCGCCTTGATGCGGCTGAGACGCGGCTGTCGACCCACGCGCCTTGGTGCGGCTGAGACGCGGCTGTCGAGCCTCGCGCCTTGATGCTGAGACGCGGCCAAAATTAGCTTTGCGTCTAGAACTTGGAATTCTGCTTTTCAATGACTTGTCTTTTAGTGATTTTTAGACAGCCTATACCAGCAAAAAAACAATCACCGGAGAAAGAACACATGCAAACAACCAATTTAACGAGGTTCAGCCTCAACGCCTACGTCCTCGGGGCAATCAAAAGAGAGATTAATTTACTTAGAAGAAGATTACAATGGCTAGCAACCTCTTTGAATGCAAGAGAGATCCAGCCTTTTCCTTCTCAAAGGATCTTCCACAAGAACCAAACCCTAGAAAATAACAACAGCCCTAAATACAACAGATTTCCGAATCAGCAGAAATTACCCGCACCCGACTGTCGGTCGACCGAGCGGTCGACCGACCCTTCCACCGGTTGACCGGGCGGTCGACCGGGTGCCCAACAGAGAGTTGGATCACTTCAGTCGGTCGACCGGGCGGTCGACCGAGCTCTTTCCCTGTGCACGTTGTGCACATCGGTCGACCGCGCCGGTCGACCGATCTTCTGCTTGTGTGGGCGGTCGACTGGGCCGGTCGACCGCACAACCTGTTCTGCTGCTGTTGTGTTATTTCTGCTGCAGTTTCCTTCGTCTTCGTCGTCGACTTCCTCGGCGATCACTCGACGACCCCTCGACGATCCTTATCAACTTTCCCATCAGTAAACTCTCTCTTTCTAACAGAGGGGAAGAGGAAGAAGAAGACGAAGAAGAAGAGGAGCGATCTCTGTGAAGATCTGGCGAGTCCAGCGAGCTTCCCGAGCCTCTTCTATCGTAGCGAGCTCCATGAGCCCCCGATCCATCCCCGATCTGTAAAGATCGCACCAACTCCGGCGATCTCCATGAAGATCACAGCAGCTTCAGTGAGATCTACCCCCGAGCCACCCCCGAGCCGTCCCCGGCCGCAGCTCCGTGAGCTCCGGCGAGATCCTTGAACCCCCGATCTGCCCTTGACCCGTGAAGATCGTAGCAGCTCATCCGTGGAGCTCGTCTCCTTCGTCGAGGCTCAAGTTAGCTCATCGTGCAAGGCTCGTCTCCTCCAGCTCCTCATGCAGGTTCATAGAGGATGAAGTGGTGCAGGCCTTGGTCGAGGATTTAGTTGGAGTAATTTTTTTGATGTAATTTTTGAGATTTATTGGAGTTTGGATTAATGTATGATTATTAAGATTTTGAATTGTAATTTTTCTAAGTTTCTTTTTGAAGTTTACTCAATTTGATGATAATCATGCTGGTATTTGTGATTAATTATTAATCTAAAAGATGGACTAATTTGTGACGAGCTTGCTAAATTTGAGATTCAAATTGGGGGTGATGAAATTTCTATTTGTAATGAATTTGTGATATAAAAAAGAGAGAACAAAAATTTGTGAATCATATTGTCTACTTTTAAGTTTTTCTGTCAACATATAGAATAATTTGTCTACTTTTTAAACTTTCTGTGCACCACTAAAAAGTTGGATAAAAAGATAGTAAGGTGGACATAAAAAGAGAAAGATAGAAATTAATGAAGATGAACAGAAAGAGAGTAAGATGGACATAAAAAGAGAAAGTTGGACAAAAATTGACGAAGGCGGACAGAATGAGAATAAGGCGGATATAAAAGGAGAAAGTTGAACATAATTGATGTAGGTTTACAGAAAGAAATTAAGGCGAACATAAAAGATTTCATTTTGTATCGTGCAACATAGCGTAGTGAAATTACCTACATGATCACATGACGGTGGAGACAATCAAGCAAACTTATGCCCCAACGCTATATCATATTCTTGATTTGGACAAGCCAAAATTATCATTCTCCAATATTCTATTCACCTTAGTATGTTTATGTCCACTTTTTTACATTGTGTCCATGTTTTTGAGTATATATCCACATTTTGGAATATATGTCTGCATTTGGAATATATGTCCAAATTTCGGAACATATGTCCATATTTTAGAGTATATGTCGATATTTTCAAGTAAATGTCCACATTTTTGAAAATATGTCTACCTTATGAAATATATGTTATTTTTGTCTTATTACTATCCAATGTTTATACTTTAGTATTAACTTATGTCTCACACACGTTACTGAGGAGACTCTACACATAAGACCTCCAGTAACAAAGAAGCGTCATGAGAGGAACAAGACAAGACGATTCAATAATCGATTTGTTATGCGCCGAATTCTGTGCAGTAGATGCCAGAAAGATGAACACAATTGTCATACTTGCAACGCTATATCCTATTTTCGATTTGGACAAACTAAAGGTATCATTCTCCAATATTTTGTCCACCTTAGTATGATTCTCCACTTTTTTGACAGTGTGTCCATATTTTCGTGTATAAGTCCACATTTTGGAATATCGTCCACATTTAGGAATATATGTTCAAATTTCAGAGTATATGTCAACGTTTCCAAGTAAACGTCCATATTTTCGAAAATATGTCCACTTTATGAAATATATGCCATTTTGTCTCATTATTATCCAATGTATATACTTTGATACTAATTTATGTCTCGCACATGTAATTGTGGAGACTCTACAAATAAGACCTCCAGTAACAAGAAGAAGCGTCGTGGGAGGAACAAGACAAGGTGAATTAATAATCGATTTGTGATGCGCCCGATTGTGTGAAGTAGAAGCTAGAAAGATAGATATAATCATTGTACTTACAACGTTATATCCTATTCCCGATTTGAACAAGTCAAAGATATCATTCTCATATCTGTTCACCTTAGTATGATTCTGTCCACTTTTTTGACATTGTGTCCACATTTCCGGGTATATGTCCATATTTGAAATATTTGTCCACATTTAGGAATATATGTCTATATTTCCGAATATATGTCCACATTTCAGAGTATATGTTGACGTTTCACGTAAATGTCCACATTTTCGAAAATAAGTCCACCTTATAAAATATATGTCATTTTTATCTCATACTATCAATGTCTTTGATACTAACTTATGTCTAGTACAGGTAATAGTGGAGGCTCTACAAATAAGACCTCAGTAACGAAGAAGTATCGTGGGAGGAACAAGACAAGGCGAATCAACAATCAATTTGTGACGCGCTCGATTGTGTGCAGTAAATGTCAGAAAGATGGACACAATTGTCGTACTTGTAACGCTATATCCTATTTTCGATTTGGACAAGCCAAAGGTATCATTCTCTAATATTCTGTCCACCTTAGTATGATTTGTCCACTTTTTGACATTATGTCCACATTTATGGGTATATGTCCATATTTTGGAGTGGGTATATGTCCATATTTTGAATATTTATCCACATTTAGGAATATATGTCCAAATTTCAGAATACATGTCCACATTTTGGAATATTTGTCCATATTTAGGAATATATGTCCAAATTTCAGAATATATGTCCATATTTCAGAGTATATGTCGATGTTTCTAAGTAAATGTCCACATTTTCGAAAATATGTCCACCTTATTAATATATGTCATTTTTGTCTCATTACTATCCAATGTTTATACTTTGATACTAACTTATGTCTCACACAAGTAATGGTGGAGACTCTACAAATAAGACCTCTAGTCACGAAAAAGCATCGTGGGAAGAACAAAACATGGTGAATCAAAATCGATTTGTGACGTGTCCGATTGTGTGCAGTAGATACCAGAAAATGGATACAATTGTCGTAACTGCAACGCTATATCCTATTCCTGATTTGGACAAGCCAAAGGTATCATTCTCCAATATTCTTTCCACCTTAATATGATTATGTCCACTTTTTGGACATTGTATCCACATTTTCGGGTATATGTCCACATTTTAAAATATTTGTCCACATTTAGAAATATATGTCCAAATTTCGGAATATATGTCCACATTTCAGAGTATATGTCGACGTTTCCAAGTAAACATCCACATTTTCGAAATATGTCCACCTTATGAAAATATATGCCAGTTTTTTCTAATTACTATCCAATGTTTATACTTTGGTACTAACTTATGTCTCATATAAGTAATGGAAGAGATTCTATAAATAAGACCTCCAATAACGAAGAAGCAACATGGAAGAGTAAGACAAAGCGAATCAATAATCGATTTGTGACACGCCCGATTGTGTGCAGTAAATGTCGAAAATTAAAAAAAAGATAAACAAACAAATAAGTGAAAAAGAAAATAAATATTCATATGTTAAATGTTTTTGTTTTATAAACAATAGAGGTTAAATTATTTATAAAATAAATCATTAATTATTTTTTGTTTTCATTTATTTTTATTATTTAAATATTTAAATAATTTTTTTATAAATATTTTGATCAAGTTTACAAAAATTTTGAAGTGGACAAATACTAATTGAAGTGGACAGCAAAACAATTGCTTTAAGAATTTTCAATTGAATAACAAAACAATTAAAGCACCTGTCATCAAAGATTCCACAGTACATCAGTGAGTTAATTAAAAGACAAATGACAACACATGAATCAATTAAAGTAAGAGTAATATGGACAATATGGATATACATCAATTCATGTATTGAGACAGGAACTTGTAAACAAAGAAAACTTGGTCAAAGGGCTTTTTGACCCAGTTTGTTTTCTCTAGGGCTTTTTGACACAAGTCAAACTCCCTGAGACCTAAAAGCAATTTTCCTAAATATATAGTGAAATATTGTTTACGATTTTTGAAGTTTTTTCCCTAAACATTCTTTATAAATTGAATACTTGGAGGATGGCTGACAAGCAATCTCCCAAATATTTTAGGGTAAGAACGAAAAAAGGCCAAAGAAATTCGTAGGCGATTCTTCTATCAAGACTTCCTGTTTCTATGTCTTTTATTGTTTCTTGAGTACGTTGTAAATGGTGTTTTTTTTATGAACCAACCAGTATCATCAATATCAAAAGCATACCATTTGAGTAAGTGGTTGTATCTCTGCGAAAAATGAAGAATGTATCCAGTGTGGTGGTCTACGTACGGGCATCAAGTTGATGCTTCCAGCAGAGGGAAGAGGGGATTTCATGGGGCCCCTATTATGTGTCCCTCTCTTCTCAGCTGAGTGCTGAAAACTTTTCTTCAGAAGATGATGGTATTGCTCAAAAAAGAGATGAAATATAAACAATTCTGAACTTTTTTTTCTTACTCATTTTATGGCTCTCTGTTTACGTTCTACATTTGCATTAACTTGTATTGATAGTTTTGCAAGGCTTCTTGGTAATATTCTATTTTGCGTATTCATTATATAAATGCAAAGAAACTAATACATATATTTAAATTGTTTTTGTTCCTAATAGATTTAGTTTTATTGATTGCCAGAGTTAAAAGTTTCTTCTTGGCGAATAAGGAGAGAAATGAAAATTTGTAAATCGTAATTGCTACATGAAAAAGTTTGTGAGCAAAAGAAAATAATTTTGCAACTTTCCCCTGATTTCAAATTATATAGAACTTTAACGTTTTTAATATTTTATGGTTGCTTGCGGCAACTAGTAAAATATGTGGGAAGAGAGTGTAAAATCTTGTTAGTAGAGTTTTTTAACTCATCAGAGAAGATAGTGCAGAGATCAGAGTTCAACGGTCCTCGGTAAAAGACCAAACGCAGCCGAAGACTCTGGCCGTCTGCCTAGTTGACCCGGCATTCTCAATGTGCACATGGGAAGGAAAGAGAAGAAAAGGTTGACCGCCAGAAGAACCAACAGCGGAATAGAGCGTCAGTCGATCGCCCGGTCGACGGACTGAGATTCAACAGAACGCAGGTTTTTTGGGCTTTGCCTAGCGGTCGACCGAGCAGTCGACCGCAACAAGGAGCTGGTCGATCGCTTGGTCGACCGGGACTAGTTCTGGTGAAAATTGAACAGTTCTCTATTCTAATTTGGAATTCATTTTTTATCTGAATTCAAATCTGTTGGTTTCTTTTTCTTCAGAGATTCTCTGCCTATATATTGAGGGGTATTGTTCCCATGTATTGTACCACGAAATTGATTGATTAATAAGATCTCTCTCTCCTTCTGCCCCGAGGACGTAGGCAATTGCTGAACCTCGTTCAATTCGTGTGTTCTCGCTTTCTTTCTTTTGTTTGCTTGATTCGTGCAACTAGTGTCTATTCTCTGGTGTTATTGTTCTCTATTATTGTGATTCCAACAAGTGGTATCATAGCTTTTCAGATTCGAGGGGAAGTTTCATTCTGGTGGAGCAAATCACTTTGGAGATTGTCTACAGTTTCTGTTAAAGGTAAAGATATGATCTTTTCTATTTGGATTTATTTTCACTAATCATTTTTCACATTGCTTTGAGGAATTTATTGAGAAGACGATCGGAAGTAGTCAATCATCGGTGAAATTTATGAGTCATCTTCTGAAGAAGATTGATGTCGTGAAATTTGATGGCATGAACAATTTTGGGATGTGAAAATATGAGGTGATTAATACTCTGACGGCATCAAACCTCGAAGACTCTCTATGTCTGGAAAAAAGCCAGAGGAGATATCTGAGAAGGATTGGGACAAGATGAATCAGATGGCGTGTGGCTTCATCAGGTATTGTTTGATACGAGACATCAAGTAACATGTGTTGTATGAGACTTTTACAAAGAATATTTGGGACATCCTCGAGAAGAAGTATCTGACGAAGAGTATCGAGTCTCGACTGCATTTGAGGAGGAGGCTTTATCGCTTACAATTGAAGAGAGGATTCTCTATTGATGAACACATAAATAACTACATGAAGCTTCTTGCAGACCTAATTAATGTGGATGTGAAAATCAAAGAAGAGGACAAGGTGGTGATTCTTCTAAATTCTCTTTCTTATGAAGAATATGAGACCTTCGTCCTAACCTTGATCAACTGTAAACAAACACTTAATTATAGTGATGTGTCAGCTGCTCTTGTAAATTATGAAGTGTGGAGGAAGGACATGTGGCCTTCTTCGAAGAGTGATTCAATAAAAGCATTGATGGTAAGAGGCTAAAATTTCAGTAAGAAGGGCAAAGACAATCGTGATAATGTAAGTTCAGACCGAGTTTTAGAGATTTGAAGAAAAATCAATGCGCCTTTTGCAAAGAGTTAGGGCACTGGAATGTTGATTGTCCAAGAATTAAAGATAAGAATAAGGAGTCGGATACCGAGGTAAATCTCACATGGGTGATCAATACCCAATCAGATAGTACTTCACAGGCAGATGGATCGGACTCAGACTCAACGGTATTCTCGTTCTCAGTCACTACTACTATTGGTTATTCAGGTGATTATGAGTGGATGATAGTTACAAGAGCTATCTATCATGTATGTTCCAATAGGGATTGATTTTTTATCTTTGAGAAGCTGTGGTCATGGGTGATGATCGTCCATGTAACATGGAAGGGATATGTATGGTCTATATCAAGATGTTTGATGGGATGGTGCAAGAATTGAAGGATGTGAGGTATGTACCTCAACTGAAAAAGAATTTTATCTTTGTTGGTGTCTTGAAAGCATTGAGTCTTGAAATATCTATTAGAGATGGTATTCTCGAGATGATTAGAGGCTTTATGGTTATTTTGAAGGGTGTCTGATACAATGACTTTTACTACTTGAAGGGTAGTATAGTTACAGGGCAAGTGTCGAATTCTACAAATTAAAATAATGATTGCACTGGCATATGAGGCTCGAACATACAGGAGAAAAGTCTTTGCATGCTCTTACAAAATAATGTTTATTGAAAGGTGTTAGTACCTACAATTGAAATTTTGTGAACATTGCGTCATCAGAAAGAAGATCAAGGTGAGATTCAATACCGCAACTCATTGCACCGTTAGGATTCTAGATTATATTCACACAGATGTCTGGGGACCTACCAAGATAACATCTATTGGAGGTAACCACTACTTTGTTTCTAGATGATTACTCTACGAGATGTTGAGTATATACCATGAAGCATAAAGGAAAAGTCCTGGAGTTATTTGTGGAGTAAAAGAAGAACATGGAGAAGAGTACGGGAAGGAAGATCAAGATCCTTCGTTCGGATAATGATGAGGAGAGTACATAAGTGATTCTTTCCTACAGCTATGTTGCGACGAGAGCATAAAAAGGCACTTCACAGTAAGGGAAACACTGCAACAAAATGGGGTGGCTGAAATGATGAACATGATCTTGCTAGAGAAGGTCCAGTGCATGTTATCCAATACCGACATATCGAAATCTTTTTGAGCTGAGGCATTGGCATATGCTTACCATCCTATTAACAGGTTGCCTTTGTTTGTAATAGGAGGAAAAACTTTTCTAAAGGCTTGGTCAGAAAAAGTTGCTCAAGATTATGATTCGCTATGGGTATTTGAGTGTTTGGTGTACTATCATGTCAAAGAAGATAAGTTAGACCTAAGAACGAGAAAATGTATGTTCGTAGGATTCAAGTAAAGAGTCAAAGGCTACAAAATTTGGAATCTGAATGACAGAAAATTTATCCTGATAAGAGATGTCACGTTTGATGAGGCTTCAATGGTGAAGCCTACAGACTCTTAGTAGGTAAAAGTCAGGCAACCGATAGGATATTGCAGCAGGTAGAGAGTAATGCTACTTCATCGTCTTGAGAAATATCAGTATCATTTGAGATCATATCCTCAGTGACACATGGTGGGGATCTGGTAGCCGAACAGGACGCTTATGATGAGGATTAAGGACATGTTACAGGTGATGTCCAAGAATCCATTGCATTAGAAAGAACATGAAGAAATCCACGTAAGCTCAGTTAGCTCACTACTAACATGATCATAGCCTATGCTCTCTCAGTCATTGAGGAGGCAATCCCGTCTACATATGGGGAAGCTGAAATTAGTTCAGAGTCCAAGATGTGGAAGGATGTCATGATGGAAGAGATGAGTTCTCTACATAAGAACGACACTTGGAAACTATCAGAGTTGCAAAGGGAAAGAAGGTGATCAGCTGTGAATGAGTATTTGCAAAGAAATAGGGATCTCTCGATGGTGATACTGTACACTACAAAGCCAAATTGGTAGCTAAAGGCTACACGCAGCGAGAAGACATTGATTATAATGAGGTATTCTCACCTGTTGTGAAGCACTTGCTTATTAGGATTTTACTAGTACTGGTGGTACAATACAAGTTGGAACTTGATCACTTCGACATGAAGATCGTTATTCTCCATGGCGTTCTTGAAGAGGAGATCTACATGTCTCAGCTGACGGGGTTCAAAACCGTAGGAAAGGAACATATGATATGTAAGTTGAAGAAATCACTTTATGAACTAAAGAAACCACCAAGGCAGTGATATAGGTATATGTTTACATTGCCCTAAGTACCGGTCAGTTGGCGCTCTACTCTATAGTCTACTGTCGTATTGTCTACTACGGAAGTCGAGTATATGGCCACGGTAGAGGCTATGAAGGAGGCAATTTGGCTTCAAGGGTTGCTTGACGACTTGGGATTGATCAGGATCTATTGATGATCAACTGTGATAGCATGAGTGCTATCTATTTGGCAAAGAATCAGGTGTATCATGCAAGGACGAAACACATTGATGTCAGGTTCCACTTTGTTCGGGAGATTCTTGATGAAGGTGACATCAAGTTACAGAAGATTCACACGAAGGAGAATCCTGCTGATATGCTTAGCAAGGTTATTCCGGGTGTGAAGTTTGCTCATTACAAAGAGTTACTCCATGTCCTTCCAGTTGCTTGCGCTCGGTGGAACTCATTTGGATGAACTACGGATGGCTTGATCTCCTGGGTAGGGGTACGTAGGCAACCACACTGGTACAACCCGATGGAGTCAACATGATACTATATTGTGTTCGACTCCGATTTGAGAAATCTTCACCGAGGTTGAGGATTATGGGGAGATAGTGTAAAATCTTGTTAGTATAGTTTTTTTTACTCATCAGAAAAGATAGCGCAAAGATCAGAGTTCAACAGTGCTCGATAAAAGACCAAACGCAGTCGAAGACAGGAGACTGGTCCACCGACATGTACAACGTGCACACGGGAAAGAAAGAGAAGTGGTTGTTGACCGCTAGAAGAAACATCAACAACATGGAGGATTGGTCGACCGCCTGGTCGACTGACTGAGATTCAAAAGAATACATGATTTTTGGGCTTTGCCTGGCGGTTGACCAGCCGACCGCAGTAAGAAACCGGTCGACCGCTTAGTCAACCAGGACTCATTTTCAGCGAAAATTAAGCAGTTTCCTATTCTGATTTGGAATTCATTTTTAATCCAAATTGATATCTGTTGGTTTCTTTTCTACAGGGATTCTCTGCCTATATTCTTCAGGGATTCTCTGCCTATTGAGAGGTATTGTCCCCCATGTAGTGTACCTCGAAATTGATTGATTAATAAGATATCTTTTCCCTTCTTCCCCGAGGACATATACAATTACCAAACCTAGTTAAATTCGTGTGTTCTCGCTTTCGTTCTTTTGTTTGCTTGATTCATGCAATTGGTGACTATTCTCTGATGATGTTGTTCTCTATTACTGGGATTTCAACAAAATATTCAATATTAATATTTACCGATGATATAATTTAAATACCAATATTCTTATTGTCATCGACCTCTAACTTAGTCAAATATGTAACTAATTTATTATTTAAAATCATGCACTTGCATGAAACAATTACAAGAAAAGTATGTAACTAAATACTTTCTAGTGGAAATGAAAAATTAGAAAATTAGAGAATTAGAAAACAGCTAAGTGGACTGCTATAAGAAAGTCCAGTGATTTTATCTCTACATTACACAACTTCTCCATGTTTTCTAAGAACATTAATTAGCAGAAACAAGTAACTAAAACTCTAAAGATTTCGTTACTTACATAATTTAAGCCACAGATTAGTATTCATATGTAGAAACTAAGAATTAATATTCAACACATGGAGGGAAGTCTGCCTCGTGACATTTGTTTTTATTGATCAGCTGGAACTTGTATTTTGTTGTTTCATGGATCTAAAAACTCACACGTGAAAGAAAGCTGTACATATTTTTGTTCTTTTGTTTCCTGAAATAAAAAATAAAAAAAAAAAATGTTCTTTTGAAGGAAGAGAACAGTAAGACCTGTTGGGCTTTTCTTCTTAAAATACATGGTACTTTCATGGTGGCCCATGTGAATGATTTTACTGTCCGTTTAAGACCACAACTAACTGATATATTACTACACGGACAGAGATTGAACTTTTCCTAGTGTCTTGTGTATCTTTCATTGTTATGATCTTAGCAATGAGGAGAATATTCCCATAAAAGATATTTGTTTAGTGTCAACCTTGCATAAGCTTTTAATTAGGATCAATTAGGATCAGAGCGGATCTAGGTAGTGCCAAATGTACTAATATTTACTTTTTAAGTTTTTTTTTTTTGGAGGGAAAGTTACTTTTTCAAGTTGTTTAATGAAAATCATCCAAGAGAACTTCAGATATAACCAATTATATCTCAAATGAATGATTTTGGTTATACAACTATAACCTAAAAACTTGGCTTAATAGAGTTAGAAGACTTTGAAGAAGTTTTTTCTTATTTTTATGATTATTTTTAGTTTCTGAAGAATAGACCATAGGTCTGCGCAAGTGAGACTTGAATCCTAAATCTGTTGTGCGATGCAAAGAGTTTTTACCATACAATGCATCATATTACACTTGCAGTGGCATTTGTGAAAAAGAAAATTTGAAAGTTAGTGAAAAGTGTCTGTGGTTATAAAAGAATTCACAGTGGTAACTGGATTATTCAATAAAATGCAGAAATAATGAAAATACCTAATGAAGAAGAGAAATCTTCAGTATCTACTTTTTTGAACAAGGAAAATATCAAAATCATACGAGTTATCATGGAATCAGAAATCTTTTTTTTTTTTTTTTTTGAGGGAAAGAATCAAGAATCTTCTGCTTTAATTATGGAATCTGTTTAAAATTCATTGATTTGACTGAAGGATTGCTTGATCAAGATTATTGAGAGGTTACATTGGATCAATTATGAGTTGTCTTAGTTAACTGTGATTTTAGATTCGTTGATTACCGATCTAACTTGGAAAACTAGCTGATCCACTCATGAGATTTAAAATATGTATAGTTTCTAATATTTTTTATTTTACCTTCCAAAAATCATGACATTATAGTGAATCTAATGGTTGAAAACTTTCTAATGTCATTTTATAATTAGTCTAAATTATTATTTTTTTTATTTGCTCAAATCAATATATTTTGTTTAATTATAATTAATGATTTTATTTGCTCTCCCTACATTTAATTCACAAGATATATTTTTATTTTGACTCGTGAGCTAACTTATCTCAGTTGTAGATCTACGACG
Source organism: Agave tequilana (assembly GCA_038442645.1). NCBI lineage: Eukaryota > Viridiplantae > Streptophyta > Magnoliopsida > Asparagales > Asparagaceae > Agave > Agave tequilana. The sequence goes on from JAVJIF010014815.1 coordinate 19,005, forward strand.
AAAAGTAAATCCTCAGTGAATTGGGCATTCAAGATTTAAATTAAACAACGATTATATATGGATGAATATATTCGAAACAAAGTGAATAAGATCCTGTAATGAATATTGTTTGCTGATAGTTGATGACATTATGTAAGTGATAATATCTAAACTAGAAAGGATGGAAAGGTTCTTTAGGCCTCGTTTGACAACAAGGTTAAATTTTTCAAACCCTCGTTTGAGAGAGTTTCGAGCTCAAAATGGGGTCACCGAAATTGGGTCTTGTTTGGGAGTCAAAATGGAATTATTGAAACTGGGGTTTGAAGGCTCCCAAACCTTATAAACTTGAAGTTCTTTGAATACATTTTTCATTTAACTTAAACGTAAGCCCAATTTCAAAATCTGGGGTTTGTATATATGATTGCAAACCTCAGTTTCATTTTAACTTAAACATAACCCTGGTTTCGAGGAAAATGTTGCCAAACGAGGCCTTAGAGTGTCGATGATTTATAATTAAATTGAAAACAACAGTTTGGTAATTAAGAAGCAACAGATTAAAACTGAATGCATGCAGGTCATTAAGTAGGCATATTACCCTCCTTATATTACTCGAATCATAGTATATTAAATGTTAATTGCATATTATAACAGCTACATGTATAAGGCATTGAGGCAAAGTGAATGCAGTTAATATCAACATTGAGATGGAAGACTTCATGGATCACTCCTCAAAAATTAAGATAAGTTACTGATGCATTCATAAGATATTTAAAAATTATCTGGTGATCATGCGCATGGCAATCGGTGGAGCAATAAGAACTAAGAACTAGAACATGGACTTTTAAATTAACGAACTCAGTCAGTAATAAAGGATATAATTAATAGTTAATTAATTAATAGAGGAAATAGCCTTAACAGACTGAAGGGAAAAAATATTTTTGTAGTTTAAAGACTTAAATTAATTGTTGGATCTTTTCATTGTTTATGTTTAAAATTAAAAACCTTAGTACAACTACCACTGTTTATTTAATTTATTTAATAAAATATTTTTAAAATTGTCTGCTTGTACTCGTCCAATGATGCTGACAGAAAAGAGATTTTATTCCTCATGTGAAATATTTATCAAACATTTCTTTTGTTCTGGTCATAGATCTATATTGACAATTAAAGACATAGGTTTAATAACAATATCCTTTATTGAAAAAATTAAAGACATAAATTTCCACTAAAATTTTATTACTAGCAAGCTGGGGATCACACTCATGAGGTTGACATCCACTAGGACCACTCATCTTTTTCCAAGTTAAGCAAGTTAATCTTCTACTAGAGCAAAATAATAAACCAAGAGAGACAGCAAACAGATTAGCAAATGAGAAGGGGGGAAAAACTAAAGTGGTCTAGACAGCAGTATCATTTGTGTGATCTCCATCAAACAATCAAGAAAATCAAAGTATCATTAAGGCCAGCTAGTTTAAATATTAGAACTGAATAATTAATTCCAATTTTTTTTAAGTAGTTAATCGAACGAGGGGACTTTATAATTTTCCTCGCTATTTTACTCAAAATCATTGACTAGTTTAATTTGTTTATCGTAATTATTAGCTATATACATGAAAGTAATGTAATTTGTACGTTTAAGACAAAATGAAGGATATGGCTCTTGTGGATGCAATTGATATCCTATTAGCTATACATATGAAGCTAATATGTGTTAGACAAAATATAATTAATTATATGAAAAGATGATGATACGAAATGGCATTAAAAGTGTATTATATATGGCTTAAGAAGTAATTAAGTCATGCATGATTAGATCTCAAACAAATGAACCCTTGTTGTCTTATCAAGGAGTTTGTCACAATTGAAATTCATTACACCTCAACATGGAAAATGTAATAAAATATATTGTACCAAGGTAGGCTTGTGCTATGCAGGAAACGGTGGAAATTAATGGAAGTAGCAGCATCTTTGGCTTTGCATATGCCCATTTCATATGATTTTCTTGTTGGTTACCTCATCAAATGATTAAAGTTTGAAAGAGAAACCTATGCATAATGCATCCAGATCTCTGGCTGACCAAAACAAGCGGCAGTGTCTCCATACCAGAGAGAGCCCCACCACTGTGGCTGAACTGTTTGTATTTATTGCTTTACAGTAAGCAAGATGCCTGATGAGTACTCCCTCACCATCCCTCACCTCTTTCGATGAGACAAATTGCAGTACAGACATTAATCATAGTGCATTACCAGTAATTCTTTTTTATTTTTTGAAAAAAAAATTATGTACAAATATTTTTCTTCTTCCAAATTTGGGTTTTCTCTTTCCTCAGACTGATATATAGCCAGTTAATGCTTGGCTGATTTATCTTAGACAAAATTTCTAATCTCCTACCCCAGATTAAGACACCCCCTATGTGTTTTTCAGCTGTTTTTCTAAATCAATTGTGGTTAAAAATTGAAGTACATTAATTTGACCAATTCAGAATTGTTTGAGAATTGCCTATTATTTTTTCAATAAGTTAGCTAGCCACTGAGGCCGGCTGAACAGTAGGGGACGTAAGAGTTGGAGCGAGACAACGAATAGAATTGCAACTCTACTTACAAGAGGAGTAAAAATTACTTTGCTATTTCTTTTTATACATTCTGTATTTCTCTTTCTTGCTTCTACAGTTCTTTACACTAGGGCCTTATCTCCTATCAATAATAAAAAGAAAAGTGGGTTATAAAATATCTCAATTTTTTGTTTTTTCTACTAGAAATACATGCAATTATTTTAGGGAAAACTAGAAAATAAAAATTACTTAGAATAAATAATCTGATCCACAAACTGACTTGACTGTATAATTATGATAACTATAACAGTAGTTCCAACCAATATCATATATTCTATCAGGTGGCATGCAGGGGATGCTGATGCTCATGTCGAAGGTTGGATACATAGGCATTACTATAGTCTATATGTGTTGGACCTCGTAAGACAAAAAGAAAATATTGTCATTATTTGAAAGGGAGAGATATAGAGTCCACATTTTGTTCCACTAATGAGGAGGTAATTAATTAATGCAAATACATAGGACAGGAAAAGTTACCATATCTTTAATGTCTAATTTATAATAGTTCCGCTAAACTAAAACAAAAAACTAACTGTTAATAGCAATTTTCTTTAAGGGAAAACCCTGATAAATAAAAAATAAATCACAGCTGAGCATGCTCGAATGTAAAAGTAACCCAGTGGATGATCTTCAAAGAAGCTCTTACTCAAGCCATGACAAAATGATATTTCAGAGATATAGGGATAAGGATCTTGCTGTTTTTTTCCCATGTATTTCCTTATGATGCATGTTGGTCCAAGATATTAAACGAGGTGAGTTTTGCCCCACCTTTCACTCAAATAAATAAATAAATAAATAAAATATAGTGATAGACCAAATGAACAATATCTAACACAAGGCTTGTGTAAAGTAAGTATCTGTCATTTTCTATCCTTCGAATATTATTATGATTTACCATGGCCATGAGCAAAAATAAAATCAACAACAAATTGGCAGAATATTCAATGTAGAATAATGGAAACCTAGAACTACACGGCCTTGGGTAGGCTCCTTCGCACGAAGGGCCATCATAGTCTTTCGCGTCGTGGGCCGTTCATCATTACTGATGGACGGCTCAGAGCGGGAGAGAGAAAAGAAAACACGTTTTATTTTATTTTCTCTCTCCGCTCCGAGCCCTCCATCAGCTGCACAATGCGAAGGAGTTCTTCACGCGAAGGAGCAAACCCCAGCCCGCACTACTACAATGCATTGTGGTGCATGCTATTCTTCACACAACTATTCACTTGTTAAGCCAACTCGATCAAACCGTGTGTTAGTATGAAACTTGTCCTGTTTGAAGATTTAGTTACGTTTTTGAGTCTGCATGGATGCATGAAATTTGCGCCGTATATATACGACTGTGGGCGCCTGGTTACTAATACAGACCCGGGTTCCGTTTCACATATACCTCTCTTACCATTCTACTTAACCTGCCCCACAAATAATTCGAAGGAACGGAAACTACTTTTTACCAATTGCAGCTCTGGTAACCAGATAGCTAAATAGATACAAAGGTATATGAAACGATAAACGGGCAGGAAACCTAACGGACCCCTGTTTCCCTGTCTGCTGCCCCTTCCAAATTAAAAGATTGGACGGCCAAGATTTTTTTAATAAAAATTTCCTTTTATTTGTTTATTATATTTTCCATGTCCTTTTGTGATTCTTCTATCTTTTTTGGGCACCACCATTCCTTGTCGTTTAGCAGCAACTACAGAATGTCAGTGGTCCAAACCCCACTTGTTAAATAATTCATACATATAGTCGGTTCTTAGGGTTAGGGTTAGGGTTTTACGGATCTCAACTAGGGTTAGATTTGAGGGAACTAGGGTTACGTTAGGGTTTCGGTTTCGGGTGGTGTGAGACAGAAATTAGTGACCGAAACAGTGGGGACATTTTGGTGGAGGCATCCGATTCGCCTCCACTTCAATGCGTGGGATGACGTGTCACATGGCGGGTTTTTTATTCCCCAGACCCATCCCCGCGCCCCCGCTCCCGAACCCACACACCACGCCTTTGGTGGGACCCACTTGGTCAGGAACCGCATGATGACGGTTGGGTGCCGTCGTGGAATGGGTGCGGATAGAAAAGTGAGGGATGTCATTGCAATTTGCAAGAAGAGATTATCTATGCATTGCCCATAGATTCTCTCTCCCCTCCTCTTTTTCTCTCTCCTCAAAACCCTAAAAGAGGAGGAAAAAAAGGTTAGGGTTTTCCCAAACCCTAAGCTATCCAATTCTCTTCAGATCTCGAGCTGGTGATCTCCTCTGAGCTCGTCGATCGATAATCTCAGCTTCTTCTGTGATGGAGTTTTAAGGCGATTGAGGAGCTAATGAAGAAGCAAAGATAGAGACTTTGTATTTGGGCTTTTAAGAGAGGTATTTTATCTTGCCTTAATTGTCAAGTTTCTTCCCTTTTTGGTTCCGGGTTGATTATGAGCTGGGCTTGAGGGGAAATGTTGTTTTGCTATATAATTCTAATGTTTTGAAATCAAAACGTTTTTTTTTTTTTTGGTTTTTTTATTAGCTGAAGAGTTGATGAATCTTTAATTATCTTTTTGAGGCTGTTCATTTTTTAGGTCTTTTTATAGAATTATGATAATGGGTATTGAAGTCGGGAATTTTTGAGAGAGAATTATTTCTTGTATTGCTTGGGTTTTTAGTCAAAGTTTGATCTTGATTTTCTTCGGTTTTAGAATCAATGACGTATATATTTCTTCCTACTTCTTATTATTGTTTTTTAATTAACTAGAAATGACCTGTCTTTTCTTTCTTTATTGCGTTCATTTGTTTTTCCAGTAAACCCTAAATAGTTGTCGAATTTTAAGTGTAGATGTATTTCATGATGATAATTGGATTCTTTGCCACTTGAACGGAATAGTTTGTTTTATTTCTTGGGAGCTACAACAGTCCGTTCTATTCTAATTGCAGCTTAGTAAGCTATATTACATATCGCGAAGCTTATGTTTCCTTCATTTCCTTTGCCTTTTTCTTTCATTTCTGTCTCGGCTTGAGTCGATGTAATGGTTTGACTGCTACTTTTGAGCTTTACTGCTCGATGATCCATGGAAGTGGTTCATCTTCACTTATATTTCATGTGTCAATCCTTACCTTTTGCTACATAATAAATCATTTCTTTCCTATGTTTCTTAGTGCTATGGATTGTGGTATAGTCCCGCACTTAAACTTTTGATTTTGTGCTTCAAGTATTTTCTCTTTCTGTTATGGATTGTATATCTATGGATTGTTTTGAATGGACTGTTTGGTTTGTGTCAGCTCAACTTCTCATCCTTGTCATTGAACACAATCTCATGTAGCACGTTTTAGTATTGAATCATAAGAAGATGGAACATATTTTCCTTCACTTGATTATTGTTCATCATATGTATGAGTATCTGTTTTCATGACTTTGACATTCTTGATGTTGTGCTCAACATGAAACTTGGCTTTATTGTGATGCGGCAAATGAATATGTCATTTCTTCTACAAATATAATGTGTTAGAAATGTTGATGCTATGTGTTTCTAGCGTTGTGTTCTCTCTAGTTTGAATCAGAAACTTGACAGTGTCTATATCTCATGCCCCACTTCTAAATTATGAAGATAAACTGTGAGGATAACAAGCTTAATTAATCCAGGTTCTTCTCTTCATGAAAAGTTACAGCTAATATAATGACTGCAAATATAATTCTAGAGTAAACTCAGGTTTCATATAAACTACTTCAATGTCATTGCGTGCTTGTAGATCTTTTATGATAGAAGACAACCTTCTGTTGAAAGATGTATGATTATATGGAAATAACATTCACAGGAATCCTTTCTAACATAGTTATATGATTTAGATATACAAATTAAAGATGTATTTATATTCATATAATGTTATGAACTTCATGCTTTTAGTATATGAGAAGTAAAGATAAATGTGAATTTTTCTATTCTTTAACGATGCTAAACTATTGCTTATCCATATTCATATAGGACTTGCGGGATAACGGTACTGTTAGATTGGTTTCATGGGATGGAAGTAAGCTTACTAAAGGTTTCCAATAACCTAATTGAGAAACCTGTTCTTTCTAACTCTAACCATTCAGCAATAACAAGACCGGGTGAGGCAGTTTTGGCCGAGCAAGAGTTAGACAAGTGCAAGCATTTTACTATCCGGTAAGTTTACATAGCTTGTAATAATGAACTGTGTTATTCTGTAATTATTTTTTTCCTTATACAGCTATACTAATTATTGAGTTTTTTTATGGAGGTGTGAGAATGTGAATCGTAACCAAGTTCTCAATTTAATAAATTTACGCAAACTTTTTCAATATTAGGTGAAGTTTCTTCTTTACTTATCATTTAATATGTAATCACATATTAGTTCTACTGTAGAAGATTTACTATATTTGGAGTGAATTGAAGCTTTAAAGATTTTTATACTGCAATTCAGTATCAAATATAATTTCCACAAAAATATTTCTTAACACTAGCATTGTTTTTATTCTAAATGTTTATGGTAACTATTTCGCTTTGGCCTTTTATTTATGCAACACCTAGATCTTCTACTAAAGTAGATGGATAAATGTAGATACTAAAGATTTCATTTCTCAAAAAAAGATATTATAAGAGAATACTTTATGGTAACTATTTGGCTTTGGCCTTTTCTTTTTGCAACCCCTATCTTCTACTGAAGAAGGTAGATCAATGAAAATATTAAATGAGAACTATTTGGCTGCCTTGGAGAGGAACTTGTGGATAGTTTGTTATGGCATTTGCGTGTGAGAATAGAGGTCATAATTTGAGGCATGCCTTCAACAAACATAGAGGAACATTTTTATCTGTTTGCGGGTGAGTGTGGGAACTATCAACCTTATTATTTCAAAATGATAAAGGAAAAGGTACTTTTTTCGCATTATCAAAATCATATACCAATGGAGAAAATAAAGAATATACGTAGATGATGTATAATAAAATTTGGTGCTGGGTACAAAAGCAGCCCCAGCCCTCCACCCAACCCCCCAATCCCCAACACACACACACACACACACACACACACACACACACGCCTGCACACACACACACACACACTCCCTCACGTGCACAGACGCCTTTTGCTCTCAACTTGGGGTACATGTTATTTTTAAGGCTTTACTTTCATCTAGTTTAAAATTATAACTATAGAGCGCTAATTGGAGGTATCAGTTTCTCTAATGAGATATCTGCATCTTGAGCGCAGTGGTTTTGTTTCTGAAGCGCGAAAGAGAAATGCAAAAAATTGTTGGCTGTTTCCTATGGTTAACCGTACATTGGGCGAACATGTCGATGTACTGCCTCCTTTACCTGCAAAAAAGTTTAGAAGATGGGATTGTCAAAGTTGTCTGCACGAGAGCATTGCTCCCGAAACTTTCATTCCAAATGGAGTTAATATGACTAATCAGAATGATGGGGTGGAAAAGAAACGTTCTTTACTGATTGGAGATGCCACTGAGGCATCTCATCATGAGACAACAAAATTGCTTGTCAGAGTCCTGCAGAAATCTAAAGAAAACAATGTAGAAGGAATTACTGTTCAAGAAGATAATTCAATTCGCATCAGTAGTGATGGCCGGTGCACTTTACTGTGTTGCGGCAAGAAACACGATGCATCTCCATCTTCAGACTTGATTAAAGGAGGTTAGTGCTGGTCCCTCATTACCTGAAGTTTGGTTCCCTATTCAAAACATTGAATTGATGTATGAATAAGTTCTTTCCCTTCACAGGTATCAGCGTTGCTAAAGGTGGCTACAATCAAGCAAAGGAAAATCAGAATCTGAGAAGCAAGACAAATGTTGTTAGAGCAGAGGAAACATACCAAACAGGAGAAAAGACAGAAGGAAACATTATGGTCAGAGCAAACGTTTCAGAGATTTCTTTTCTTTCTGAAGATTCTCCGAGACGTTTGTCTTCTAAATGGGATAGAACTACATTAGTTCATCGGATTGGTGGGAGCAGGAACTCTGATCAAACCAGTAGATCCTTGAGCTTCACCGTTGCAGCATCTGACAGAGAACGGGATCAAAGGCTTAGGAAAACAGGCAAAAGGAAGGAATTGAACAGTCATGTGCCAAAGAGTAGGATGCCACTGGGAATGGATGTAACAATTCCAGAAGATGGAGCCTTTCCTGCCCCATTGACTCAAATAGACCGTATGATTCGAAAGATTTAGATGAATGTGGTGATGAAGCTTCTGATACTTCCATACCTTTGATTAGGAGCTTGCTTCAACCAGGTACTACCGTGGAGAAATCACGCCCAAAAAATTCTCGCAAAATGCGTACATTAGATGACATCATGAAAAGTGAGGAGATACAAAATGATGAAAAGAATTGTAGTTCCGGTGAAAATGCAGGTGTCAGTGGCATTGGTATCATTGGGACACCTGATGCATCAAAACAGAAAGATGAAGAGAGAAATCATAAATGCCATCTGACTCAAAATACTGAACCAACATTGATAAACAGTAAGAATAGGAAGGAAGCTCTCGCAAATGTTGGTGAGGGAAGTTGTCTAATTCATTGGCTAAAGAAGGTGCCTAGAAAAACTGGTTTGCATAAGAGGGAGGGAGAAGCTAGGCATATCAAGACGGCAGCTCGTACACCTAAACTTACTGCTGTGAAAGGTCTAGATCTTAACCTTGAATACTCTGGACGGGGAGAAAATACACAGGAAATAATTGGGGAAAAGAATCGAAATATGATGCCAGAAGTTGAAGTCATAAAGTCTACTTTCATGCCCCAAGAAGATCAGAGAGCACAGAAGGGTCATCTCATTACCAAAGACCTGCAGACAAAAAATTTGCATCCCAAATCATCAGGAATTATCATATCTGAGAATGAGCTGCATCACAAAATAGAAACTCATGACAATATCCATAAGAAGGCACCATTGAGTAATAAGAAGAATAAGAGACCTCTAGTTGAAGATGGGACATCTGGGACTCAACAGCTTTGCAAGGTATGGGATTTGTCTTGCTTGATTATATTCATACAATTTAATTACTTTTCCTTTTGATTTATTTATTTTTCAGAGCTGAAATTGCCATAAGAAACAGAGTATTTACCGTTTGTGTATCCTTTTATTGCTCATCTAATACTGTCTTGAAATCAGTTATTAATTCACATGTTTGAGGTTAACGTATTGTTGAATGTAGAAAATCATTGACTTCTGATCTGCTTAATGGCAGTATCAACATTCTTATTTCCAGGGAAGGCTTTTAGTATCTGTGAATTTAGTTTTATGCAGACAGAACCTCAGTTTTCATTGAATGTTCCAGTTAGAATATGTTAAGTTTTAGTACAGGACTTGATTAAATTTGGTGGTTTTAATATATTACCAGTTCTTTAATTAAAAATCAATACATGCTAGATCTCATCAACTGTAGGGAAATTCTTTAAGCCATTATTGAAAAAATTAGTCTGCTAGTGGGACGGTTGTTCATCCTATTAATGGCGATGAGCCAGAGTAACACAAAAATTTAGTTCTATAGAGATATATATCCCTATACAAGTTCATAATTGTAAACTGGCATATATATTGTTTCCTACGTTATATTTACTTTTAGTTCCATAATGTGGCAGTGATTTATATTTACTGGATTTAGTTGCATGTACTTTTTTCATAATCATTATTTAGAGGTAACAGAAACATTGAAATTTCAGGATTCCTTGAGCTTTCAGAAGGAAGCTGCCTTTCAAGTACACAGAGAGGTGAAGAAAAAGCAAAAGACCATGCTGATATCTGAACAAGAAGCTGGGAGGACATCCCTATGGATATCGTTGAGCTCTTAGCTAAGAAGCAACAAGAGAGACATCTTACAAACACTGCTCATATGGGTAGATTGTCTGAGTCGACAGGAAATATGAATAACTGCAATGGACGTGACGACACTGCAGGGGCTTATGGAAGCAGGGTGTCAGATGCAGTAAATAGATGCCTCTACCAACAGGAACCTCAGTGCAATGTCACAGGATACGATGCTGGAACTTCTGTTAGATTTAATGGGATGCCGAATGTAGACCAAAACCTTACCGTCCTTGTAGCAGAGATAAGCAGTATCATCACTTTGATCTAAACCAAGAAGCACCAATTTGTTCCTCGGCAGAGTTACAGGCACCTTCACCATATATTGGTCTTTCAGTGAATGGGGCTCAACTTTCTATTGTCGACTCCAATAGAAATTATTCTCCACAAATCTTGTCCGCTAGTGGAATGAAGATGCTAGATTTTTGTTCCTATCATATGGGTCAGACAGTTGCACCTCAGAATTTGTTCAGTAATGCTCATGATGGATCATGTGGACTTCTGAATGGCTATCCACCTCAAGTCAATGCTCACAAGGTCTTTTCTGATTTCAACTCTCGTGCTATCTGTCTTGGAGCGAATTTGAAAACAGTTGCTCATAATACTGCTTACCGCATGATGGTAAATCCAGATATAGATAATGCTGAATCATCTCCCTTTGGAGGAATTTCGGCAGCTGAATCTTTTGCAGAATCGAGAAATGGGTATTATTCAAATATGGTGTGGCCAGTGGGAGACATGCACGAAAATGAGTCCTTTTCTGCATTAAATTTGCTTAGGCTCAAGCATCACTCAGCATATTCAGGTGAACCCTTCCATTCTTCAAGCCATAATGATAATGTGGGATATATTCAGGCATCTAATGGTCATGGAATTGAACTTCTCGGATCAGAAGTTGATGGCAGAGATCTTAGGAGGTCCTCAGGTGTCAGTGGTAACTGGGAACTTGGTAAACGAGAAGAAAATCTGTGTAAGCCTTTCCGTCCGCTCCCCAGGTTTGGTATTCTTGGCCCTCTGTTGCAGAAGGAAATCACTAATACTTCAAGCAATAGCACATTGACGCTTGGTTTTGGAGCCAGAAATCCCGGAGACGTCACTTTCCGCAAAAGTAGCTTTATTGCTAGACACTCTAATGGATTGACCTCTCACAATACTATTGAGAAAGGGAAAGCTGAAGCCTCTCTGCTCACCCCTCCCCTGACCCCTCCGCTGACCCCTGATATGAAGGCCATGAATGTCAAAACCTCCATGTCGGGATATGGAGTCTCTGGAAGAATTGATTCTTCTGTTTCCTCTCTTGGAAACCCTGGATGCACTCTGGCAAATGATAATATTGGTCAAGTTGTGACTGGCAGTAGGGATGGGGCATTTCAGCCCATCAGAAGTAGTTGTAAAATGGAAGAATGCGTTGTTAACAGAAATCCTGCTGACTTCGCAATGCCAGATGACGACAGTGAGTATATGTTAGGGTATCAAGAGACGAAAACTAAAGACATGCCCCGCTCTGGAAGCCTACTGTCCCGAACTCATCTACACAGCCAGAAGGGGCAGAAAATGAGGAAACTCGACGATCTAAATCATTATAGGACAAGTTCAGTTCTTTTTCTTCTTGGTGAAATCAATTTGTCTAGTGGAACTTTGCACGATTTCTGATATATCTTACGCTTGTCTTGCAGGTAAAAAATCTTCGTCAAGTAGGTTCAGCTGCCCTCAGAAGGCAATGTGAGTGCTCTTCGGCAACTACACACCATGGAAAGGGAGAATCTGCTTGTATAGTCTCCCAGGTATCTTGCAGGACTGGAGTACTACTAATTTTCCAGGCTGGACACTTTGGCCAGATAAAGTTTCTTTGTGTGCCTCAATGTAAAGAAATAATACCCGAGGTAATAATAGTTTTGAGTTGCTTCAAGTAGCTTGAATACGCCTTATACAAACTGTCTGATGGTCTTGTGCAGTCGTAATAAAATCAAGTCCCTGCTGACTTCAGACGGTTAGGGATAGTTCATACATAACGTTTTGTTGAACTTGGTTTTTGGATCTTGTATAGTTGTATTGTTGTAACTTTATGACATAAAATGTAATATCAGTAGAAGTTGGGATTTAAAGTTCTTCTTTTTGTCTTCCTTTTCTTACTGTAATGTTCTGTATCCAAAAGTTACAGTTGCTTATACCTTATTATTAAGAAATGTCAGTCATTTGATAGCTCTGGTGCTACTTGATGACTTTGTATGCGGTATTCAGGTAAGATACTCGAAGTTCTTCGAGTTTTTGATCTTACCTTTCTGATGAAGATAGATACCTGATTCAGTCAGTCATGTGGGATCTTTCTTTGTACTTCTTCATGATCATCATAAATCTGTTAGATGTGTTTTGAGTATGTAGGGAAAACTTGAGTTTCCCTCTTATTTGGTTTTGATTTTAGTCTCAATTAGATAGGAGATGGGAGGTTAAGTAGTATATATACTAACTCCTCTCATGACTATTGTTATAAGTGTTGGGTCATGGGCCACATCCCTGCACGTGCGTGCGCGCGTCGAACCGAATCGGGCCGGGTTCGGGTGACGGGCGCACTCACGACCTGCGGACACGAATGCAGTTCGATTCAGGGGTCCCTTGAACCTGAAAATTTTGTCTATTTTATTTTAAAATTTTAGTTTGAGATTTTTCGAAATTTTCTGTTCGGTTTGACCCAGTACTCCGGATCTGCTCACTTGTATCGCGAACTACATGAATGTGTACGGATTTGGAGCGGAGGTTATCGCAACCGCTGGACTCAGAGAAGTTATAAATACTGCTTCTCGCAGTTCATTCTAGTACAAGAAAGAACATCTATATTTATTCTGTCCTAACTCTATCTCCCTCCTCTACAATTCTTTATTACAAAATTTTTTGGAGTTTTTCATTTTATTTCTTGGCAACGAATCTCCTTCTGAGCAAAAGCCTAACTCATCGTCCTGAGTTGGGGGCTAGTGAACTACATTGAGAGTTTTTACCAGTAGGAAAGGAGGTCATTCTAAGGTCCAGATGAGGGACCAACCATCTTTCATTTAGGGTAGTACTTTTGCACGACTGTCATCCCTGACCAGCAATCTGATTTTTTTTTTAATTTTGTTATATTATCTGCATGTTTTTGTTACAAGTATTTAGCTTGAAGGAGGATTTATGATTTAATTTGTTGAATGTTTAAAAATATAGAAAATACTATTATATATCCTACAATTTAGAAGAAAGAATATTGTTAATAATATTTCATGCAATAAATCCTTTAATAATTGACTTGTTCATGTAATTAAATATTTACATGTTTCATGCTATTAAAATTATTCTTGCAATAGAAATCATTTAATTCTTGCCAAAAATTTCAAAAGCAAATTTATTGAAATTCTTTTTCACAAAAAAAAAAAAAATCAAATTTCAAGATCTAAATTCTACTACAAGTTCTTCAAATTTGTTAAAGGAATTTTCATTTATTCTTAAAGATTTCGTTAAATCATTTTATTACAAGATTTATAAAAATTATTTATAAGATTTTTCAAAACTATTTAGATTTTATCTTAACATATTATTGTAAAATCTTATCTTGTTGCAAGATTCCTTCAACCTGATTTAATATTTGTCTCTTATATGCTAGATAACTTAATAGTTAGTTAAAAAGATTTCATGCAATAGGATCTTGTCTAAAGTTATCATTCTGCAAGCATAGGGATTTATTCCTGCATAGCAATTAATTAGTGTGTTAGTTGTTTTACTGATATACTATGAATAACTATTTAAGATATTAGTTTAATTATCTCTTTCTAATTAATAATTCGTTAGTCTGCAAAGTAACTACTTTAATGCTGTGATAGGAATAACTTTCACATTAAACTGATTAACCTCTGCAACTTAGCATTACTCGACACAAACTATATCTTACTAGAATCATTTGACATATAATTAAAGACGGATTATACAGTATCTTATTCTGCAAATCTTAATTTAAAAGCTACCAACATAAACTACATTCTTACATTTTCAAATAATTGTGAAATACAGAATTCAGAAAGCAATATCTTGTCACTATGGCCAACCCTGATCATTCTAAAGGCGTTAAACCGGAGAAATTCTCCGGCACATACTTTAAGAGGTGGGCAAACCAGATGAAGTACTGGTTGACCACTTTAGCTCTCATATCAGCCATAGATGACACCATTCATGCACTTTCTCCTAAACAATCATCTGTTGGATTTTCCCCTTTGAAACTCCTCCTATAACTCCTTCCTCCTGCATCTATTTAAAATCTGAGAAAATTGACTATCATTATCTCTATGAAATTCTTAGTATGCTCTCTAATAATTTATATGACATTTATTATGAATATAAGAGTATTAAAGAACTATGAACAGCTCTCGAGGATGAAAATGGCCTCGAGAATGCTGGAATCGAAAGATTCACCTCCTCCTCTTTTAATAAATTCATGATGAATGATAGTAAACCAATCAATGATCAACTTCATGAGTTTTAAGATTATATCTGACACCTTCAATCGAAAGGAAATCAATTCTTTGACGATTACAAGGTGTCATATCTCATTGATAAACTCCCTCCTTCTTGGTTAGTCTTTACTGGAGACCTCCGTCACAGGTAAAGTGACCTAACCCTTATTCAAGCTCTAAAGCAGTTCGCATAGAAGATCAGCTTACGTAAAATTTCAAACTCAAGTCTGAACTAAAAGTCAAAGTCAACTTGGTGGAAGATAAGCCTAAAGGTAAGTTTATGAATCTCAAAGGTAAGAAGTTCAAAAAAACCCAATCACTTTCATTCTTCTCATGCAAACTTTTCTTCTTTCAAATCTTTTCAATCTTCTTCCTTCAAACCCAAAACCTCTGGGCAGAAGACCGATGGAAGATTTTGCTACGTCTATTGGAGAACTAATTACTTGGTGTTTCAATATTTCAGCCGGAAGAAGGAACAAGCCAAAGCTTAACCAAGGGCCTGTTTGGTTGTCGTAACTAGCTGTAATTCGTAAGTCGTAATTGGTAAAGTCTTTACAGTTGTAAATGAGTTACATGCATGTAAGTTTTATGGTGTTTGGTTGGTAATATAAAGTTGTAAGTGAAAAGTGTATTGTGTTTTACGGTGTTTGGTTGTCGTAATGTATAAGTCGTAAGTGAAAAAGTTGATCACAAAATTAACTATTTGGTGATTTAAAAAGTTTTAATATTGCAAATAAATATTAGAAATGCTAAATATTAAAAAAATTTAATATTAACATAAAAAAATAATACAAATTTGTATGACCACAAAATTAACTATAACTGGGCTGTAAGTGAGTGGTAATTGGGTTGCAAGTGAGTGATAATTGGGTTGTGTAAGTCTTTTACGAATTACGGTCCAAACAAACGCCGTAGCTGTAATTGGGTTGTAAGTCATTTACGAATTACGAACTTTTACGCGAAACAAACGGCCCCCAAGAGGAAATGGAGGAAATGGCGAGCACAAAGGTCAATATGGTGGAGCTGAACTCCAACTCATTTAGGTTAGATTCTTCTTTTCCTATTGTCAACTCAATCACCTTCTCCTCGGATTGGTGCTTAGACTTAGGAGCCAATATCCATATTTGTACTGAACGCTCTTGGTCTAAATCCTATCAAGAACAACGTGAAGAAAGCGTGAGCCTAGCAGATGAATTCATTAGAGAGATAAGGTGAACTGGATGCATTAATCTAAAGATAACATCTGACTCTTCAAGGCGTCCTGCATGTACCCTTACTTTGGAGGAATCTGATCAGCAAATCATCTCTTCTTAGAGCTGGCTATAGGATTTTAAAGAGTCCAATAAGTTTGTAATCTCCAAGTCTAATACTTTCATTGAAAAGGATTTTGTTTGCGATGGCTTTTTCCAGCTCAATGTAATCAATCCTTCTGATAATGAAATTTCTATTCCTGTTGTTTTGAATATTGAGTCTTGTAATATCTGACATGAAAGATTGGGACTTGTCAACTTCAATTCCATCAAGAAAATGATTAACTTAAATCTCGTTCCTAAATCTTCTTTTGACACATCTTCTAGATGTGAAACCTGTGTTTAGGGTAAGAATACCCAAAAATCATTTTCTTCTATCATAAGAACTTCTGAACCCCTCGAACTTTTCATAGTAATGTGTACGACTCGAACAGAGTTCTCACCCGAGATGGTAGAAGATATTTTTGACATTCATTGATGACTACTCCAAATTCTGTTATACCTATCTTCTCAAATTTAATGATGAAGTCATCGCTTGGTTTAAGGTGTATAAATCCGAAGATGAGAACCAACTTGAAAAGAAGATCAAAATTCTAAGATCTGATCGTGGGGGGAATATACTTCAAATGAAATGACTGAGTATTGCCAAGAGCATGGCGTTATTCATGAGGTAGTTGCTCCCTACACACCTCAGTCCAACGGTGTAACTGAAAAGAAGAGTAGAACGCTGATGGACATGGTGAACTGCATGTTACTCAGCTCAGGTGTACCCGAGAACCTTTGGGGTGAAACTCTCTTTTCTGTCTGTTTTATCCTCAATAGGGTTCCCCAAAGCTTTGACATTACTTCCAATGAACGTTAGTGGGGAGAACTACTAACATTCAATTCTTTAAAGTCTGAGATTGTCAGGCTAAGATTTCAATCCCGGAATCAAAGAAAAGGAAAATCAGCCTCAAGATTGTTGATGCTATCTTCATCGGTATGCACTAGATAACAATGTTAACCGATTCCTAGTGGTTAACTCTGAGATCAGTGAAATATCAAACAACACTATTATTGAAGTTAGGGATGTTGTCTATTTTGAGAACATCTTTCCTCTCAAATCTAGAATCCCTAGTAATCCCTCTATTACTCCTTCTACCTCTGATATCACTTCTTCTAGTTCGCTCCTGCAACTGATTCTGAACTTAGAAGGAGAAAAAGAAATAGGACTTTTACATCCTTCGGTGAAGATTTCTTTACCTATCTTGTAGAAGGTGATCCTAACTTTTTCAAGGAAGCAATGGATTCTTTTGAATCCCTTTCTGAAAAGAAGTCATTAACAGTGAGATTAAGTCCATAATGAAAAATAACACTTAGATTCTCGCTGACCTTCCTCCAGGATGCAAACTCGTAGGTTGTAAATAGATTTTCAAGAAGACACTCTGACTCGATGATACTGTTGATAAATACAAAGCTAGATTAGTTGCTAAGAGTTTCACCAACAAAAAGGTATTGACTTCATTGACACCCATTCTCTTGTTACCAGAATCTCCTCTATTAGAATCTTTCTAGCATTTGCATCAATTCATAACATGTTCATTCACCAAATAGATGTGAAAACTGTATTTCTTAATGGAGATCTCGAGGAACACATTTATATGGACCAATCAGAAGGTTTCATTGCCAAGGGATAAGAAAATAAAGTATGCAAACTGGTGAAGTCCTTGTGTGACTTTAAACAAGCACCAAAATAATGGCATCAGAAGTTCAACATAGTCATTGCACATTTTGGATTCATTATCCATGAGTATGATAAGTGCATCTATTCAAAAAAACTTGATAATGATTACATCATTCTTTGTCTCTATGTGAATGACATTCTCATATTTGGTACTTCTCTTGATGCAATCCAAAGGATGAATGATTATCTCTCACAAAATTTTGATATGAAGGATCTAGGTCCTGCCGATATGATATTGGGAATGAAAATATTCAGAACTCCTAATAGAATTTCATTGAGTCTGTCTCATAGTACTGAGAGAATGCTTCATAAATTTGATTTTTATAACTCTAAATCTATTTTACACCCTATGATTCTTCAATTGCTTTGAAGAAGAATACGGGTGAGCGTGTGTCTCAAGTAAAATACTCTCAATTGATAGGTTCACTTCTTTATATTTCCAACAGGATTAGGCCTAACATCTCTCATGCAATAGTTAGATTAAGAGGATATATTAGTAACCCTAGTAGAGAACACTGGACTGCATAAGAGAGAGTATTCAGATATCTTAGAGGCACAATTAGTTATTGTCTGACTTACATTGGATATCCTGACGTAAGGGTATAGTGGCGCCAACTGGGTCACTGACTCTAACAGTATAAAGTCTACTACCAGATATGTATTCATATTTGGTGGTGCTGCTGTATCCTGAAAATCTTGCAAACAAATAATGATTGTCAGGAGCACCGTGGAGTCGAGCTTATAGCTCTGGGCACTACTTGTATAGAAGCTGAATGGTTAAAGGATCTTTTGTTAGAATTCTTTATCGTGCCTAAACCTATACTTCCTATCTCAGTTCATACTGACTCAAGATCCACCATTGAGATTCTAAAGTAATATAATACTAATAATAAGATGAACGACACATTCAAATCAGACTTAAGTCTGTTTAGCACCTATTGGGCAAAATTGTGCTTCTGAACTTTGTAAGAATATTGTTGACTCATTGACTAAGATTTTTTTTAAGAATGTGGTCCTATAATCATCGAGGGAGATGGGGCTAAGCCCATAGTAGAGTTCACTGACAGCGAGAACCCGGCATACTTGATTGGGAGCTGATTCCATGAAAGAGGTTCAATGTGGTAGAACAAGCTATACTGGTGATACTCATGTGGAACATCGACCCGGATATGTTTATATCCTATATGTAGTATTGTAGCTACTACCCCTTCTCTATGGTAATGATGCTCTTATGATACAACTAGGTAAGATTGAGTTTAACTCTTAATAAGTCCAACACATGTAGTGTAAAGGGTATATCATCCAGCTTAGTACCCTTGGAGGACTTACCTACGAAAGAGGAACTGACCCGAGCGGTCGGCCGACGTACACACATGCACAGCGTGCACGTCGGTCGACCGGGACGGTTGACCGGCTCCTGTCAGTTCTGAAAAATCAGAACTTACAGAAACCAGAACTTGGGTCTAAGGGTTTGATCTTTTGGTTTGGGGTTTAGGACCTTGTAAAAATAGGAGTATGACCATATGTCACTACCCTAACATGTTAAAACATTTTGATAAAGTTTCTCTTGATAAAAACTTGTTTTTCTCAAAAATCGGTTTTTCCAAAACTTAAAGTTTCTAAAAACAAATTTCCAAAAACATGTTAACTGTAAATCTAAGTTGGAAATTGAATTTGAAATTGTTTTTTTTGAAGCCATAAATCAAACTGAAGTGTGTGTAAGTGACAATCCCATAAATCTACTTCTATCATCTAGTTTTGACAAAAAGTCTAAAAGAAAAGTAAAAATACAAATCTTGAACTTGACTTGGTCTTTTCTTTGTCTTGATCTTGACTTGGTCTTTTCTTCAAAAACGTGTTCCCGAAGCTTTCTAATGTGCTAGCTTAGGAATGCATATCTTAGGCGACGTCCAAACTTGTGAGTCTTGATAGTGGAGCCGTCAAATCGACCTGTTTAACCTGAAATACTTTTAAACAAAATTGTTAAATACATAACTAAATATGGTTTGTTATCATCAAAATATTCAACGGGATATTGGGCTAATGGCCTTTGGGCTAACAATCTCCCCCTTTTTGATGATGACAAAACATATATAGTTATCACAAATATTTTGGGTAGAGACTTCAAATGAAGCTCCCCCTCAATACATGCATATAAAAAGAATCATACTCAGGCATAGATAGATATCAAAAAAATATGGTGGGTGATAATTCACAACACATCCACAACACATATATCCATGCTAGATAAAAATACTCTTGTCATAAAATAGAAATGAAACACACATGTCCACAAAGCATAACCAACATAAACATAAACAAGTACATGTCCACAATTCTACTTGACAAATTGCTCAAATTAAATGACTAGCAATAAACACAATAAGTAGTGCAAGAAATAAAGGAGTTGAGTTTAGAGAAAATTTGAGCAAACGCAAACACAAGTATATGTTTCCGAGGTTCGAGCCACGCTCTACGTCCCTGCCTTCACACTTGAAGGATTTCCACTATTGTTGATCCCACTGGATCTCCAATACAAGGACACACTTGTCCGATCACTTGTGATGCCGCAACACCACCCGGAGCACACTAGCTCGCCTTGAGGCCGATGCCTCTACAACTTCACACAAGAAGAAAATGATCACACTTGATTGAAAATCGCTCACTTAGCACAATCCTATAACCAATATGTAGATGTAGAATTTTGGGATTGTGTAGTGCAAATATCTAGAGTGAAGTAGAGGTATAGCTTCAAGAGGGTGTATGGAAATTTTGGCTTTGAAAAATCTTTTCTCAAATGAAAGGCTTGAAAAGCTTATGAAAAATCTCTTGTCAAATTTTGTCTTAAAATTCTTGTCCCATCAAGTTGAAATGACCTCCTATATATAGGGGATGAGAAACAGGGCAAAAAGGCTGGAGAGATTCGTTGGGGTGAGATCCCAACAAAATCTGTCAGAAAAAAATAGAGCTGTTGGAGTCTGTCAGAATTTCTAACAGCAGCAGGTCGACCGGGCCGGTCGACCGCCAACGGTCATTTTGACCGTTGGGGGAATACGGTCGACCGCCCCGGTCGACCCGAACAAACAGAGAGCACTGTAAATGCTCCGGTCGACCCGAGCGGTCGGCCGACGTACACACATGCACAGCGTGCACGTCGGTCGACCGGGACGGTCTACCGGCTCCTGTCAGTTCTGAAAAATCAGAACTTACAGAAACCAGAACTTGGGTCTAAGGGTTTGATCTTTTGGTTTGGGGTTTAGGACCTTGTAAAAATAGGAGTATGACCATATGTCACTACCCTAACATGTTAAAACATTTTGATAAAGTTTCTCTTGATAAAAACTTGTTTTTCTCAAAAATCGGTTTTTCCAAAACTTAAAGTTTCTAAAAACAAATTTCCAAAAACATGTTAACTGTAAATCTAAGTTGGAAATTGAATTTGAAATTGTTTTTTTTGAAGCCATAAATCAAACTGAAGTGTGTGTAAGTGACAATCCCATAAATCTACTTCTATCATCTAGTTTTGACAAAAAGTCTAAAAGAAAAGTAAAAATACAAATCTTGAACTTGACTTGGTCTTTTCTTTGTCTTGATCTTGACTTGGTCTTTTCTTCAAAAACGTGTTCCCGAAGCTTTCTAATGTGCTAGCTTAGGAATGCAAATCTTAGGCGACGTCCAAACTTGTGAGTCTTGATAGTGGAGCCGTCAAATCGACCTGTTTAACCTGAAATACTTTTAAACAAAATTGTTAAATACATAACTAAATATGGTTTGTTATCATCAAAATATTAAACGGGATATTCGGCTAATGGCCTTTGGGCCAACAATCTTCCCCTTTTTGATGATGACAAAACATATATAGTTATCACAAATATTTTGGGTAGAGACTTCAAATGAAGCTCCCCCTCAACACATGCATATAAAAAGAATCATACTCAGGCATAGATAGATATCAAAAAAAATATGGCGGGTGATAATTCACAACACATCCACAACACATATATCCATGCTAGATAAAAATACTCATGTCATAAAATAGAAATGAAACACACATGTCCACAAAGCATAACCAACATAAACATAAACAAGTACATGTCCACACAATCCACACAAACATAAATACAAGATAAAGATGTCCAACAATAGAAAATACTACAAAATATAAGTACACAAAATATGGAGTCTCTCTCAACAAATAACTCTCCCCTTTTTTGACATCATCAAAAGGGTAGGTCACTCAGCACCATCTGAAGAACTCTCCTTAGCATCGCCTTCCTCAGACGAACTCTCTCCAGCGTCACCCTCTGTCATCGTCTCATCATCATCATCATCATCATCATCATCATCATCATCATCCTCATGACCTGCCTCCTCTGGATCGATGCCAGCAACGCCTGGCTGTGGAGGTGAAACAGCAGTAGGGTCTCTGGCAGGAAATGGAGGGTCGGAGGATGGAAGAGGACGAGCAATGGTCGTGGGATCTGGACCAAGCATGTCGAACTTCGCAAATAGTGTCCCAAATTGCGAATCCACGAATCTCATGGCGTTCGCAAAGTAAGTCACGTCATTGCGTATTCCCTGGAAACGCGAGTCCATATCCGCGCGAAGGGCTGTATCACGCTGCTCCAAATCCGCACGAAAAGCTGCGTCATGCTGCACAAAACGCTGCTCAATCCAAGTCTGTTGCTCCTGGAACTGAGAGCGAATCTCCGAAGAAATAAAAGACTGAAACTCAGGAGATAAAGATGCACCGGGAGCAGAGGAAATCCCTGGGGCCGAAGAAGACCCTGGGGCAGATGAAGATCCTGGTACTGGAACTGGAGGGGGCTGCTCAGGAGGGGCTCGACGAATCTGAGCCTGCATCCTCTTCAAAAGGGTGCAGTCCAAGTTCACAGAGGGTTCGGAGGGAGTCTCCGAAGAGAGATCAAATCCTAAATGTTTAAGGAGATATGTAATGAGCATGCCATAGGGCAAATGCCTACCGTACATGCGAATCTGATCAGAGGCCATGTGAGAGGCAATAAAGTGGGGAAAATTGATCTTAATGCCTTTGAGAAGGCAGTAGACCATCAAAGGAACTGGCCCCCTAGCATGGCTGTACTCTCCTGATTTAGGCAAAATGTTGTAGAAAACAAATTTGGTTAGGACTTGGGCGGTGAACGTGAACTTGTTCACTTCCTCATTTCCTAATCAAACCGGGATTGTCAGTCCCGTGGATCATAGTGGAGGCGGTGACCTCAGACTCACCGTCCGGATACTCAAAATCATGGAGATCAAAGTTGTAAATATCAACTCCTCCAGAGGAGAGATGCAGAATATCAGCAAATTGGGATAGGGGAATGTCAATATCCTTCCCAAGAACACGAGACCTCACATGATTTCCCTCAAAAGCAAAATTAGCATAAAAGTAATGCACTAAGGAGGGGTACACAGGTTCCCTAATGGCCATGAATTTTTTCAAAGAATTTCTTTTTAGGATACGAGGGATGTGGAGATGTTCAAAGTCTTTTAGAATAACGCATCTCCCCGAAATAACAGCTTTCTTAGAAAGAAAGATGTATCGATTTTCAGCTAGTTCATTCACAAAAGGTCTTTTAGGTTTAGGAGTGAATGAAGAGGAGGGAACAATGCTTTTTCCCTTCTCAGACCTAGATCTTTTTGACATTTTGGGAAAAAAAAAGTGATTTTTAGTTAGATTTTTAGGGTAGATGGATATGGCTTGATCTAAACAAAAGAAACCTAAAATCTTTGACAAGTGAAAGGAAAACTAGGAGCTAGATATCAAGATTAAGAGTAAAAAGATGATTTTTACCTGAAAATGGAGAAACCCTAACCCTAGATCATGAATCCCTGAAATCTGCTGGTGAGGAAGCCTTGAGACTGAAGATCTAACCCACAAAGAGTGATTCCAACTTGAATTTTGAAGGAATTTGAAAGATTTTGAGTTGGGAGGGTTTTTGGAGAAAAGGGAAGAAATGGCTCGTCGGTCTGTTGAGAGGAAAGTGAGAGAGACAGAGAATAAATAGCCAGATCTGGGGCTCAAATCGACGTATGGTCGACCGGGCCGATCGACCCGAAAAACCCGAGAGCTCTATAACTCAGAGCGGTCGACCCGGCCGGTCGACCCAGAAAACCCGAGAGCTCTGAACTCGGAGCGGTCGACCGTACGGGTCGACCGGCGACAGAGAGCAAAAATTTGTTCTCTTTCAGGCACTGGCGGTCGACCGGGGTTGTTGCCGGCCGGCCGGCTTTGCCCAAAAGCTGAGAACAGAAAGAGCTCCAAAATTTTTTTTTTAATAAAACTATTTTACAATTAAATAGGGTATATATAACATACAAAAATACAACAGTATTTTTAAATCTTCATTAGGTTATCATGTCAACCAAAATATTCACACAAAACATTTTATTTAATTTTCATACAAAAACACAGTTTTAGAGATATTGAAGCCGAATACCCGGTGACGGGTTCTGAACTTCATCCTCTTGATTCCTCTAGATATGAGTTGAGGTGCGCAATTGTCATCTCTAAGGTATTTGCTTGAATATGAAAGTTTACAAAATTTATTTCTTAGTTTTGAAAATACATTGTGTATATATAAATAAGCTAGTCTAGGCATGGCATGTGGACATACAATGGACATGGTATAAAAGACAAGATATTAAAACATGGCATATACACAATCATGATAGGGATGTAAGTTTACACTAGCATATATCAATGTATCATAAAAGTAAACTAACAATCCTATACATGTGTATATAAATAACCAAACAAAAACTTTTAAATGGAGAAGTTACCAAGCATGGGCAATCTCCAAAATAGGTGCCTCCATGATAGCGATGCAAATGCGATGTGTTCTTTGAGCTTAGTTGCATCCACCACCCGGGCACCGTTTCCCCCTAAGTCTTGGAGGAAGAAGATCCAC
The DNA here is from genome assembly GCA_038442645.1 of Agave tequilana. Classification (NCBI taxonomy): domain Eukaryota; kingdom Viridiplantae; phylum Streptophyta; class Magnoliopsida; order Asparagales; family Asparagaceae; genus Agave; species Agave tequilana. Next base: position 43,776 of record JAVJIF010014815.1, read on the forward strand.
CTGCATCATCTAAATTTGGTGGGTCTTTTGGTACCCATATCTTTTTGGGTCCTTTTGGATTAGTACCGGGACGAACCCAAACATATTTATTTGGCACATTATTTTTAGCAAAACAAAACTTTTCTAAATGGCCTTTGCGGCCACAATGCGTGCAAATGTAAATTCTACCACTACCATACATGTATGCATGTTTATGTGTGTGTGCATGTTTCCGTGCATGTGCATGGTGAGTGTGTTTCCCTTGGGTTACTCCCTTAGGAAATCTAGATGCAAATTTAGTTAGATCAAAGGCACACTTTTTAAGAGTTGAATCTAAAACATCAACTCGTTTTTGCATTTCCACAAAATCATTTTTATTACATGATGCAATGGAAGTTTTTCCTTTACAAGCTATTTTATACTTTTCAAAATCAATTTTATTTTCTTAAAAGCACAAGATAAATCATTTTTCTCCTTTTCAATAACATTAATTTTATCTTTTAAAGACTCATTTTCCCTTTTTAATTTCTTATTATGAGATTGAGAAATCTCATACCTATGTTGTAATTCTTCGAAAAATTGAGCTAACTCATCCATAGTCAACTCATCCTCATCCAAAGTGTTATCGATTGTTACCTTCGAAGCATCGTCTCCATGTGCCATGAAGCACGTGTGTGCGGCGTCGTTCTCCTCTTCGGATTCCGACTCCGTGTCATCCCACGTGGCCACCATCGTTTTCTTCTTCTTATGGCCGTTCTTGGAGGTTGTGGCTTGGAGAGCGGGGCAATCGGCAATAAGATGTCCGATCTTCTTGCAATGGAAGCAAGGACCGGGTTCTTCTCTTTTCTTCTCAAATCTTCCTTGAGGTCTCCCTCTTCGGAAGTTGCTTTGCCTCCCTTTCTTGTAGAACATTTTGCCCACCTTCCGGATGAGCATGACAAAATCTTCATCGCAATCATCCGATGAATCATCCTCTTCATGGATGGTTGGAGTGGCTTTGAAGGCAAGTGCTTTCTTCTTGGTGCCTCCCTTTCTTCTCTTACCTTCATCTCCATCTCATGCGTCTTGAGATTTCCGATGAAGCCGGAGAAGTCTATCTCCTCTCTATCGTTGAGTTCCTTGAGGGTAGTAGCCTTTACTTCCCATGCCTTGGGAAGAGCTCTAATGACCTTGCGAATCTTTTGGTCATTATCAATTGCGTCACCTAGAGAAGATAAAGCATTAGTGATCTTGGTGAAACGCGTGAGCATGTCATCAATGCTCTCATTATCAAACATGTAAAAATTCTCATATTGAGAACATAACAAGTCAATCTTGGATCTTTTGACTTGTGACGTTCCCTCATGAGTCACAATAAGAATGTTCCAAACTTCAAATGCGGATTTGCAATTTATGATGTGTGATTTAAGGCTTGGGTTAATGCATATTGGGCTCTAGCATTAGCTTCATAATCCTTGGAGGTGTCCTCGGACCATGAGCTCTCATCGGTGAGGGGTTCAATAAATTCTCTTGTAATGGACCTAGCAACCCTAACTCCTAGTGACTTAAGGAAGAGGTTCATCTTGACTTTCCATATGGGAAAGTTTAAGCCATCAAACTTAGGTGGGGACTTGATGCTAGAAAAGTCAAGTGATGCCATGGATGAATAATATAAAGCACAATAAATGAAGAATGCAATAAATATAGCCAAATAGTAAGGATCTCCTAAGGTGGTTAAACCTAATTGTAGGGTTAGGCTCTGATACCAATTGAAATCACCTAGAGGGGGGGTGAATAGGTGATGGCTATATGAAATGTGACAATAATGCGGAATTAAAAATTCTACTTGACAAATTGCTCAAATTAAAAGACTAGCAATAAACACAATAAGTAGTGCAAGAAATAAAGGAGTTGAGTTTAGACAAAATTCGAGCAAACGCAAACACAAGTATATGTTTCCGAGGTTTGAGCCACGCTCTACGTCCCCGCCTTCACACTTGAAGGATTTTCACTATTGTTGATCCCACCGGATCTCCAATACAAGGACACACTTGTCCGATCACTTGTGATGCCGCAACACCACCCGGAGCACACTAGCTCGCCTTGAGGCCGATGCCTCTACAACTTCACACAAGAAGAAAATGATCACACTTGATCGAAAATCGCTCACTTAGCACAATCCTATAATCAATATGTAGATGTAGAATTTTAGGATTGTGTAGTGCAAATATCTAGAGTGAAGTAGAGGTATAGCTTTAAGAGGATGTATGGAAATTTTGGCTTTGAAAAATCTTTTCTCAAATGAAAGGCTTGAAAAGCTTATGAAAAATCTCTTGTTAAATTTTGTCTTAAAATTCTTGTCCCATCAAGTTGAAATGACCTCCTATATATAGGGGATGAGAAACAGGGCAAAAAGGCTGGAGAGATTCGTTGGGGTGAGATCCCAACAAAATCTGTCAGAAAAAATAGAGCTGTTGGAGTCTGTCAGAATTTCTGACAGCAGCCGGTCGACCGGGCTGGTCGACCGCCAACGGTCATATTTTTGACCGTTGGGGGACTACGGTCGACCGCCCCGGTCGACCCGAACAAACAGAGAGCACTGTAAGTGCTCCAGTCGACCCGAGCGGTCGGCCGACGTACACATATGCACAGCGTGCACGTCGGTCGACCGGGACGGTCGACCGGCTCCTGTCAGTTCTGAAAAATCAGAACTTACAGAAACCAGAACTTGGGTCTAAGGGTTTGATCTTTTGGTTTGAGATTTAGGACCTTGTAAAAATAGGAGTATGACCATATGTCACTACCCTAACATGTTAAAACATTTTGATAAAGTTTCTCTTGATAAAAACTTGTTTTTCTCAAAAATCGGTTTTTCCAAAACTTAAAGTTTCTAAAAACAAATTTCCAAAAACATGTTAACTGTAAATCTAAGTTGGAAATTGAATTTGAAATTGTTTTTTTTGAAGCCATAAATCAAACTGAAGTGTGTGTAAGTGACAATCCCATAAATCTACTTCTATCATCTAGTTTTGACAAAAAGTCTAAAAGAAAAGTAAAAATACAAATCTTGAACTTGACTTGGTCTTTTCTTTGTCTTGATCTTTACTTGGTCTTTTCTTCAAAAACGTGTTCCCGAAGCTTTCTAATGTGCTAGCTTAGGAATGCAAATCTTAGGCGACGTCCAAACTTGTGAGTCTTGATAGTGGAGCCGTCAAATCGACCTGTTTAACCTGAAATACTTTTAAACAAAATTGTTAAATACATAACTAAATATGGTTTGTTATCATCAAAATATTCAACGGGATATTGGGCTAATGGCCTTTGGGCCAACAGGCTGAACCGTAGAAACTCTCATGAGTCGGTTACTGTGAGCATGGTCTGTAATGCTCAACCAGCTCGCTCAATAGATAGAGACTTACTGTGTGTATTTTATCAATATCTAGTAAAAAAGACTAGTTCCAGGCGTAGTCCATTATGTCTCTTAGATGATAATGAATTCACTAAGAAAGATTTCAAGTGTAGAACAACTGTCCCGAATTCACAGTATAATGTTGTCCGATTTCATTCGTGATTTATGATTTGATGACTTGCTTGTTATTTATTGTTGATTTGTTTTATCTTCCCTGAAACTCAAGTTGTGGGGGGACTGTTGGATGTGTTTTGAATTTGGAGGAAAATTTTGAATTTCCTCTTATTTGGTTTTGGTTTTAGTCCCCATTGGATAGGAGATGGGAGGTTGAGTAGCATATATATTAATTCCTCTCATGTTTATTGTTATGAATGTTGGGCCATGGGCTACATCCCTACACGCGCACGCACACGCCGAACCGAGTGGGTCAGGCCCGGTTCGGGTGGCGCGCGCCTATGATCTACGGACACGAATGCAGTTCGATTCAAGGGTTCTTGAACCGGAAAATTTTTTGTTTTGATTTTATCCATTTTATTTAAAAAATTTAGTTTGAGATTTTTTGAGATTTTCTGTTCGGTTTGACTCAGTACTCCATATCTACTCGCGTGTATCGCGAACCGTATGAGCGTGTGTGGATTTGGAGTGGGGGCTGTAGCCGCTGGACTCCGAGAAGCTATAAATACTGCTTCTCGAAGTTCATTCTAGTACAAGAAAAAATAACTACATTTATTCTGTCCTAATTTAATCTCCCTCTTCTATAATTCTTTATTACAAAATTCTGCTGGAGTTTTCATTTTATTTCTTGGCAACGAATCTCCATCTGAGCAGAGGCCTAGTTCATCTTCCTAAGCTGGATGTTGGTGAATTACGGGGGGAGGTTTTACCGCTAAGAGAGGAGGTCATTCTAAAGTCCGGACGAGGGACCAACTATCTTTCTTCTAGGACAGTACTTCTGCGCGACGTAACCTCAGGCTAGCAATCTAATTTTTCTTTTAATTATGTTATATTACTTGCATGCTTTTATTACAAGTATTTAATTTGAAGGAAGATATATGATTTAATTTGATGTCTAAAAATATAAAAGATACTGTTATATTAATGGTAATGTGTGCTAAAATTTTCCTATGGTCAAATTGTCTATTGAATTGAACAAGGGTTAAAAGTCTCCTATTTACATTGTAGACCAATTCTGGAAGCACAAATACAACAATTAACAACACATAATGTGAGCACATGGATAATTTCTTTCCTGATATCGCCAAAAAATGAGTTGTTATAAATAACATTTCTTCTTTTCTTTCTCTCTTTTTTTAAGTAAGACTCATATAGGTTTACATCATAACTACAATTGGGATAAAGAAACTTCTGTGACAGCGGGAAAAGAAACCTTCATGGGAGAATGAAACACTTATTGCATGCACATGAATCACAACAATCTAACCTTCATGAATTACTATCGTCCCCATGTGAAGCCTTCTCATATGTCGTGCCTGTCTCTATGAACCGCTAGTCGAGCATAGTGGTCTATGCAAAGTCCAGCTATTGTGTGATTTGTCTCTTACTGTGTCCTGCAAATTTTATTCGGAAATCCTTTCGCCCAATGTGGATGAGAAGATTCAAACACACAACCTTCTACAAGAGAACAAAGCTGAGCTATGCTTTGTATGTCGTAGATAACTTAATAGTGCATTCAAATCAAGTGTCTTTCCTCTCTTGACATGACCTAGCATATGATTAGTTCCTTTTCTGATATAAATTAGACTTGACTGATCACAATAGAGAATTGATTCCAAATAAAGCGGATTTTGCTCTCTCGACTCTTTGACTCCCTCTCAAACGGATAATGTGCTATGTAGTATATCATTCTAAAAAATCACAAAATCGATCATAGACAAGAAAATATTAGAAAATAAACACAATAAGAAAAACACAAAAAATTATGTGATTCAGCACGTGTCAACAAGCGAGGGAGGAGGAGATATAATTTAAGTGTACAAGAAAAACAGAAAAATATAGAACATATAATTAATATAGACTCATTATATAATGACTTTGGTTCACGAGGCTTGGAGGCTTGTACCTTTATGTTGTAATCCTTTTGCACAATAAAAGGACCAAATATGTGTTATTTTAGTGGAGATTTTCGATGTTTTAGTGAGAGTCTTCTCCCACTACGGGAGATTTTTTTTCTTTCAATGTGAGAACGTATCTTTACCGTATTTTTTTTTCTTTCTCCTTTCTCATATTAAAAGACCTAAATTCCGTTGAAGTCTCATTAGAAATTTGAGTTTTAAACGAAGTACATAAATATAAAGTTGGACATCTGTCTATCACTCTAAACTTTTGGCTCATAACATGTCTCAACTTACATTGTGATTTCTCTAGTTCATCGCCCTAAGTGTTTCAACTTTTTACAACACATGAATTATTAGAACCTAAGTTGTAGTCCAAATAGAGGTGATTTTTGATCTGTTATTGGTATTATTGGATTTGTATCACGCGTAATAGAGGCTTGATCCATGTAATACCTATAAGGTGATGTGTCAACAAATGTTATTAGTCTTGTATTAATTACTCCAATTTGAGGATTGTTGGCCCATATAATTCTTGTGGGCATATCACATACAAAAGGGAAGATTTGTAGAGCTTTTGCATGATTAGAATAACCACACACTAGCAAGTAAACGCAAAGCAAAATATATAAATAGGAAGTTGGAACTTACATTATCAATTTGAGATTTTGGGTTAAACTAACTTTATAGTTTGTCTCCACAAGAAGAGCAATGTATCTTGACAAATTCCTTGTATTCTTGGAGATAACTTAATGTATGTATAAATGAAATTTATTGTATTCTTTCCCTATAACTCCGCCAGTGCATCGTTCACTGCCTGTCCCAAGTCAGGATAAATGAGGAGGGTTGTGATAGGTCTATGACAGCCAACGTAAAATATTGTCACATACTATGAATATGAACCAAGAACTAAATTTTATTGGGGCGTTCCCTACTGAGCGACGTGCTACATCAGAGTCCGGGTGTAATGAAAACTGGGCAAGAGTTGCTAGTCGTCGTCCAGAAATAACGTGCCACATCGGAGCCTGGATGTGGTGTCAAATGAGTAAGGGTTCCCACACTTTTATGAGAGAGTGAGGGTTAAAAAGTTAGCTCAAGAATATAGGATTAGGTTATCATCATGGAATATAGGTTCTCTTACAGGTAGATTAACAGAGTTAGTTAATGCTATACTTAGAAGGAATGTTGGTATCTTGTGTGTGCAGGAAATTAAGTGGGTAGGTAAAAAAAGTAGAATTATAGAGTTTGAGGGTTATAAACTTTGCTATACTGGTAGAGATAGAAATCGTAATGGGGTGGATGTGATCATAGATAAATAATTGTTTGAGGATGTAGTGGAGGTTAGGAGAAAGGGTGATAGGATTTTACTAGTTAAACTTATTTTAGATAGAGAGATTTTTAATGTTATTAGTGTCTATGCACCACAAGTAAGACTTGATGAGTCAAGTAAGCGTCAATTTAGGGAGGATTTAGATGAGATTGTGCAAGACATATCCATTAGAGAAAAGCTTTTCATAGGCGATGACCTCAATAGGCATGTAGGAACTAGTTGTTATAGGTTTGATAGTGTACATGGAGGATTTAGTTTTGGGAAAAGAAATGAATCAGGTAACTCGATTCTACATTTTGCTTTGTCATATGATTTCATCTTAGCGAATACTTGATTTAGGAAGAGAGAGTCTCACTTGATCACTTTTAGAAGTGGATCAAGTGCGAGCCAAATAGATTTCTTTTTAACTAGAAAAGTAGATAAAGGTTATTGTATGGATTGTAAGGTAGTACCGGGTGAGAGTGTAGTAACCTAATATAGACTCTTAATTTTAGATGTCTGGATTAGAAGGAGATTTAAAAAGATTAAACGTAAGTTAGATTCAAAGATTAAGTGGTGGCGACTAAAAGAAGGTAACTAAGGAGTTTTTATAAATCGAGTAGTACATGAAGCAGATTGGATAGCCCAAGATGATCCCAATACAATATGGAACAAAATTGCTAGCTGCATTAAAATAGTAGCTAAAGATGTACTTGGTGAGTCACGGGGTGGTGCTCCACCATGTAAGGACACATCATGGTGGAATGAAGAGGTAAAAGTGATTAGTCTCTAATTTTGTATAATTTTTATCACATCCGCATATTTATTTGATCTAAAATTCTACTAATAAAGTTTTGCTTGATTGATCCTAGGTTCATGGCGTGCAAATGAAGAAGAAGACCCTAAATCACCATTTAATGGGTGATTAAAGGCCTACCAAGTAGCTATTGAACTTAGAGTGGAGATTTTGTCAGCCCAGGACATCAAATCTAGAAACCAAAAGATCCACCTGACAGGGGACAGACAGGACGACGCACTGCCCGAAGCCAGGCACGCGCCGCGCTGGCATAGCCGCGAAGACGCGACCTGGGCCGCGTTTTCGCGGTCGTACGGGCGCGGGCGTGCCCGGGCTTTGGGCCAGGGGTCGTCCCCCTAGCCCCCTTTCCCTTGGTGTCTATAAATACCCCCTCTGGGGTCTGAAGAGAACCAGATCCAGAGTTTAGAGCATTGTTGTAATCTTGTTTTTAGGATTGTAATTGTTTTAGTTTCCTTCTTCTTTTAGTTTTAGTTTAGCCATTAGAGTGAAAGAGAGAGTGTGTAAGAGTTGTATTTGAAGGGGACAAGCTAATACACGTAACTACTCTTTCTTATTTCCATTTACTTGTGTTTTCCATTTGCTTTTACCTCCTTATTGTAGTGTAACTCCTTTTCTCTTTACGTCTTTCTTTTACTTCCTTGTTGTAGTGTAACTCCCTTTCTCTTTACTCTTTTTCCTTTGTTGTTTCTTTTATTACCATGTCTAACTAACTCTTTCATTACATGGCTAACTAACTACTAACCCACTAATCTCTAACAACTTGATTGATAAATTCAAATGAGTCAATAGTGTCAACTAAGCCTTGTGTAAACAAGAGCTATGATATCTTAAGACGAGGGTTCTAACTCTAACTTACATTCAAGTATTCACTTTCTTATATTTCATACTTAACGGGTTTTTGATGATCTATGGATTGCATGCTTTACTTGTTTTTATAAATTAGAGATTTTCTTTTTAACTTTGCCGATACCATTAGTGCCCTTGTGTCTTCCCCTATTCTCACCTACAATTGGATCTTGATAAGGGAATCCAAGTTTTTGCCGTGTTAAGCTAAGTTATAGGAAGAACTTTCACTCGATTTTCACGTGAATAGTTCCTATGCATAAGGGGTATGCTTGCTTATGATCCATCGTGAAGCTACATCTTCAAGAAGTTAGGGATTAGTGGGAATACTTAGTAGAAAGTTAGCCATGCATTTTTACCATTAAGAAAATCCAATTTTACAAACCACCAAATCGTTCTCAAACGATTTTTGAAACCAACTTGTTTTCATTTTTCAATTCTTTATTTGAAATAAAGAACTTTCTCTTTTTTTAAACAAAGAAGCCACATCAAGCTTTCATCGCTCTCCTTCCTTGTGGATACGACCCGTATAACCACTTCACTACTACGGAAGAATCGCAAAAGCAGTAACATCGATCCACACTCTTTTTACTTATTCTTGTGCTTGCCTTTTGCCGATCAAATTTTGGCGCCGTTGCCGGGGAGGGAACGACTTTATTATTCAATACTAAAGATTTTTCCTTGTTCTTGTATATTGGAGAAGTACCAAGGAGCTTACTATCACGGAAACGAAAGTGGTGGCCAAAGACTTTGCACGAGGATTCATTTGCCCTTAGAAATTTCGTATAAAAACGAGTTTCTCCGATTGAAGTACTAACAAACTCTTTGCAGGGTTGCTGAAAGCCGCTCAAATTGCTTCCTAAATTTTTTTTTTAGTTCTCTTGAATGCTTCACCTTATATATGTGTAATAAACTCAACAAAAATCCATTTGTTGCTTAACTGAAATTTGGATTTAACTCTTGCATTTAGGGCACATGTCTATTTCAATTCATTTTAATTTCTGTTGAAGAGTGCTGGAGAAAAGGTACGTGTGCATTCACATAGAATAGGACCAATATTTTGGAGTGATTTATCGCTTTGAGTGTTACCTTATTGTGAATAAACTGTACACTTACACAATTAACATTAAGGGTAAAAGCCCAAATAAACAAGATAAGGTGGGGATTTCATCACCCTTTCTTAGCCTAAAAATCATCTCTAAGTGCACTCACATAACCCAAGCCTTAACTAAAAACTGATAGACGTTGGCCCTAGGGACATCTCAGACTCACTAAGAGATTAACCGAGGGTGAAAATTGCAAGAACTATACTCCTACAAAATCGGTGTCTAAGGAAAGTGGATTGAGAGGCAAAGCCTCGAAAGCTCCGTGGTTTGGCGTAATTAAGGCTCGTGGCTCATGCCCGGATACCTCCCACCGAGTTTTACCCTTTCCTGACCGATTAGCTTGTAGCCGAGTTCCTGCAACAACCTCCTCTAGAGAATCGACCAGCTAGGAGTCATCTAAGTCCAGGTACCTTAGACTAAGGCTTTGTGGTTGTTTTTCTTTCTTTTGTTTGTTATTTTATTCTTTTCGATTGTTTGTTGTCTTTACGTTGTTTGTGGTGTGCTGCATGCAAGAGTGGGCGAGAGATCCTATATCTTCCAGATTAAATAGAAACACTTCTCTACCCTTGCATCCAGAACCTGTGATGGCGTCACTTCAGGATAGGTTTTACTCGATCAGAACTTCACTACCATCTTGCATAAAACTGCCTGAGGCAAATGGAAATAATTTTGAATTAAAGCCTCAATTCATCAACACTCTCCCAAAGTTTCATGGTTTAGAATCGGAGGACGCATACTTCTTTGTTAGGGAGTTTAAAGAAGTATGCCTCATGATGCGTATACCCCAACTAGGAGACGATGTCGTTAGGTTACGTTTCATTCCCTTTTCCCTAAAGCACCTAGGGAAGAAATGGTTGTACAGTTTGGCAGTAGATTCTGTCACGACGTGGGATGATTTCGTCAAGGCCTTCTTGGACAAATTCTACCCAATCCACAAAACTGCCCTCATTAGAAAGAATATCATGCAGTTCAGGTAAGAACCGAGCGAACCATTTTAGAGATATTTTGAGCGATTCAAAGATCTCCTATCACAGTGCCCTCATCATGGTGTGGAGAAATGGTGTCAGTGCTAGATTCTCTACGATGGTTTAGATTATCAGACGAAAACCCTATTAGAAACCATGTGTCAGGGAGGGTTCTTGCAAAAGGATGAGAACCAGGGTTGGGATTTATTTGAGGATTTACCTGAGAAAACCCTGCAATGGGAGCCAGCCTCAGAAAAATCAAGGAATTCACAATCTATAGCTTTAAGAGGAGGGCTTCTATCTCTAAAATCATCCATACCTGCAGAAGCTAAGATTGCAACCCTAATGAGGAGAATAGAGGCTCTAGAGACAAAAGAGCCAGCCAATGTCAACCAAATCAACCCACCACCAATTCACAATCTGGGTTGTTCATACTGTCAGGCACCAAATCATGTCTTTGAAGAGTGTCCTGTTTTTCATACCCAGCAAGTGCCACCAGAACACCTGAACGCGGCCTACGCACGGCTGCCGCATAATCCCTACTCGCAAACATACAATCCAGGTTGGAGAAATTACCCAAATTTCTCTTGGGCCCAGAACAATCCTCCCAGGCCTAATTTCTCTAACAATTTTCATCATCCCAGTCCTCCACCAAATTTCTCCAATCAAACTCCATCTTTCTTCTCTCAAAGTTCACCAATGGAAAAGAAATTCAGCAAATTGGAGGAGAGCATGAAAGCTTTTATGAAGTCCCAAGCCGCTTTCATGCAAAACCAGGGACAAACGCTGAACAACCATTCACAGGCTATATCGAGATTGAAAATATAAATGAGTCAGTTAGCTAGCTCTCTAAGTGAAAGACCAAAGGGTACTTTACTTAGTCAACCGCTAGTTAACCCTAAAAACTCCAATCAAGCGTATGAAATTCAGGATCCTTCGATCAACCAGTGCAATGCTGTTCACACACTTTGATCTGAAAAGAAGGTGGACAACCAGGTGTACCAAAAGAAAAATCCAGTCCATACTGACCCTACTCCAGCCTCTACCTCTACTAGTTCCTCCCAAACTGCTCCTCAAACATCTGACAAGGATAAAGCTGCTGAACAAGTTCATAAGCCTATAGCACTCTTTCCCAAGAGGCTTCGAAACAACAATAAGAATATGCACATAGAAAAGATGCCTGAGATGTTTAACCAGGTCAAACTGAATGTGCCTCTTCTTGACACTATCCAACAAGTCCCAGCTTATGCCAAATTTCTTAAGGATATGTGTACGAAGAAGAGAAAGACAAATATGCCCAAGAAAGTGTTCTTGGCAACCAATATAAGCGAAATTCTGTCTGGTCCCATTCCGATGAAATACAAGGATCCCGGATGTCCCACAATTTCCTACACCATAGGACAAACAAAAATTAGCAAAGCACTCCTTGACCTGGGAGCAAGTATCAACTTGCTACCTCTCTCAGTATACCAGCAGCTTGGGTTGGACAAGCTAAGCCCAACTCGAGTCACCATTCAGTTAGCTAACCGATCTGTATAAATCTCAAAGGGAGAAATCACAGATGTCCTTATCCGGGTCGGGGATTTCATTTACCCTGTTGACTTCATTGTGCTTGAGACCCAACCTGTGTCAAATTCGCGGTCTCAAACTTCGCTCATCTTAGGACGTCCATTCTTGCTACAACCAATGTCATAATCAACTGTAGGAATGAATCCATGCGATTGACCTTTGGAGATATGATGAAGGAAGTTAAAGTCTTCAATCTTGGAAGACAACCCAGGGATATCAATGATCAGACGTTTGAGGTCAATTCTATTGAAAATCTGACCAGTGAGCATGAGGAAAGCATGGAGATAGAAACAGAGGTAGAGTTTGATCTAGAGTCTGAGGATTTTAATCTAGACCAGATCGTAGATTCGATAGTGGACTGGGCGTTAAGCCCAAGTGTATCTCATCATAGAATTGAAAGTCCGAATATTGCCTCCAATGAAGCAACACCTTCCCTAGAGCTAAAATCCTTACCTGAACACCTCAAGTACGCCTACCTGGGCGAAAAAAGAACCTTGCCAGTCATCATAGCATCCCACCTGACTGAGCAACAAGAGGACAGTTTAATGTCCATTCTGAAAAAACATAGGGAAGCCATTGGATGGATGATGAAGGATATCAAGGGGATAGTCCAGCCATAGTCCAACATAGAATCCATTTAATCGATGAAGCAATTCCCAGGAGGGACCCACAACGCAAGCTTAACCCACTCATGTAAGAGGCAGTAAAAGTGAAAATTTTGAAACTATTAGATAATGGGATCATTTATTCCATTTCTGATAACCAGTGGGTTAGCCCTGTTCATGCGGTCCAAAAGAAAGCTGGCTTTATGGTGGTTGAAAATGAGCAAAAGAGTTGGTACAAACAAGACTGCCTACCAAGATTCGTATTTGTATCGACTATAGAAAGTTGAATGCAGCCACCCGTAAAGACCACTTCCTGCTACCCTTCATCGACCAAATGCTTGAACGCCTGGCTGGACACGAGTATAATTACTTCCTAGATGAGTACTCAGAATACAATCAAATCCCCATTGTTGTAGAAGACCAGGAAAAGACCATGTTCACTTGCCCGTTTGGAATCTTCGCTTACCGACGCATGCCCTTTGGATTGTGCAATGCTACCGCAACGTTCCAACGGTGCATGCTTAGTCTTTTCTCTGACATGGTAGAACGTTTTCTTTAGATTTTTATGGATGACTTCTCCCTCTATGGAGATTCATTTGATAGTGTCTTCATCACCTAGAGTTAGTTCTGCAAAGATGCAAGGAGAAGAACATAACTCTGAACTGGGAGAAATGTCACTTCATGGTGAGATAAGGGATTGTCTTAGGCCATGAGATTTATAGGAGAGGCATTGAAGTGGACAAGGCTAAAATAGAAGTGATTGCTAAGTTTCCACCACCTAAAAGCATCAAGGATATTAGATCCTTTTTTAGGGCATGCTGGATTTTACCGACAGTTCATTAAGAATTTTAGCAAAATCGCCAGGCCCTTAAGCAACCTGCTCGCTAAGGACGTGCCCTTTGATTTTAACGATGCATGTTTCAAGTCATGGGGGAAGCTTAAGTAAGAACTTATTTCTGCGCCTATTATTTCTGCTCCTAATTGGGCCCAACTTTTTGAAATCATGTGCGATGTCTCTGATTTTGCTATTGGCGCTGTTCTAGGACAGCGCATTGACAATAGGCAGCACGTGATTTACTACTCGAGTAGGATCTTGAATGACGCCCAACAGAATTATACAATGACTGAGAAGGAATTCTTGGCTGTTGTCTTTGCGTTAAAGAAGTTCTGGCCTTACTTGTTAGGCTTGAAGACGGTGATTTTTACGGATCACTCGGCACTGAAATACCTCATGACTAAGAAGAAAGCAAAAGCCGATTGATTCGGTGGATCCTTTTGCTTCAAGAATTTGACCTGAAAATTCGAGATAAACGAGGTATAGAAAATGTGGTTGCTGATCATTTGTCACAAATTTCGAACGCACCTATCATACAAGCTCCGATCAACGAGGATTTCCCAGACGAGCACATCCTGACCATTTTTAAGGAACCCTGGTATGCGGACATAGTCAATTACCTGGCCACTGGATAATTACCCGCTGAATGGACAAAGAAAGACCAGTGTCATTTCTTTTCCCATGTATGATACTTCTTCTGGGAAGAGCCATAACTTTTTAAGTATTGTCTCGATCAGATTATTTGACGATGTATACCAGAGGAGGAACAGAGAAATGTGCTAAGCTTTTGCCATGAACTTGCATGCGGAGGACACTTCAGTCCCCGCAAGACTGCAGAGAAGATTCTACAAAGTGGGTTTTACTGGCCCACTTTGTTCAAAGACTCATACCATTTTTACAAGTCATGCATAAATTGTCAGAAGATTGGGAAAATTTCAAGAAGAGACATGATGCCCCTTAACTCGATCTTGGAAGTTAAAATTTTTGATGTTTGAGGTATCGACTTCATGGGACCATTCCCTAATTCCTTCGGCAACCAGTTCATTTTGTTGCTGTCGATTACATCTCTAAATGGGTAGAAACTGTGCCAACAAAGACCAATAACAACAAAGTGGTTGTCAAATTTCTCAAAGAGAACATCTTCTCCCGATTTGGCACCCCCAGAGCGATAATTAGTGATAATGGATCGCATTTCTATAATAGAGTTTTTGAAGTTCTGATGCGAAAATATTCCATCAATCACAAGTTATCTAGTCCGTATCATACCCAGACAAATGGGCAGGTCGAAGTCACCAATCAACAGATCAAGCTCATTTTAGAAAAGACTGTCGGACAAAACCGAAAGGATTGATCGGTCAAACTTAACGATGCATTGTGGGTTTACCGCACTGCTTTTAAGACAGTCCTGGGGATGTCTCCTTACAGAATAATATGCAGAAAAGCCTGTCATCTGCCAGTAGAGTTAGAACACCGTGCCCTCTGGGGCATTAAGCAGCTCAATTTTGATTTGAGTAAGGCCGGTGAGCTAAAGAGACTGCAGATCGCAGAATTAGAGGAGATACAGAATGAAGCCTATGAAAATGCTCGGATCACCAAAAGTAGGACTAAACTTTTTCATGAACAGATTATAAACCAGAAAAATTTTGCCCTGGGCAACAAGGTTCTGCTGTATAACTCTAGGCTTCATATTTTCGCGGGGAAGCTGAAGACTCGTTGGTCTGGACCGTTCATTGTGCGCACCGTTTTCCCATACGGTGTTGTGATTATTGTTGACCCTAAGAACAACACGGAATTTAAAGTGAACGGGCAAAGGCTGAAGCCCTTCTTGACCACTGAGCTTTTGACTCCGGATGATAGTGTGCTGACTCTTTTTGCCCCGTCATACACCTAACCATAGCAACTAAAAAAACTCTTATTGTTTATATGCTTACCCCTTCTACATTTTTTGACATTTCTTTAGCCTATTCGCACTTGGCCGGCCCAAGTCCACGAAGACGGTGACATCATTTCTTCACCCTATTTATTGCATTTGCATTTACATAAACATTCATTGAGGACAATGCATTAAATAGGCGTGGGGCGGTGCTAACACTTTTTCTTTTTCTTTCTTTCTAAAAAAAAAATCTCCAGATTGAAAAGAAATTTCATACTCTTTATAAAAATACCAAAAGGTTGTAGGAATTAAGGGAACATTATTAATGAATCTTTATTTTTGCCTAAATAAACAAGAAAGATTGGTTTGATTAAGAGTTGGGAGGGATAAGGAAAATAACTCATACCTTCTATTTAGCCTTATTAGAATATGCATAAACCAACACACATGCTTGAGATTTAGAGACATAACTCTGGAAAAAAAAAACGCTGAATAATTGTGCCTCAAGAAGCATGATTACTCACGCCAAAAAATAATATCAATATATAATATATAAGTAAATCTTGATTTCGTGGCCTACTCTACTTGCATATTTGACCTGAGGGGTATTTTTTTCACCTGGTGCCCTAAAACCATCTGGTTTGTGAGTCATCAGTTTGATATGTATTACATGAGTGAAGTAGAAAGCCTAATGAAATCAAGAATAATAGATAAATATTAATAAAATTAAATGATATTCAAAGTTGAGTTGAAAATCCCAAGCACATCACACTTACACATTATGCATATCTATCTAAAGTAAAATAACAGAATGAGTTAGAAGTATAAGATCCTTTCTAAATTTAAAGAAAAACCATAAATTCTTCTTTTTATGAAGGCTAAAGTATAGGAGGACTTATGAGGGTTGAACCTAATTCTTACATCATTCGGTCATTTTTACTTAGATGATTGAAAGTTCTTTTTCTTGAAAGAGGTTTGCTAACAACTAAATATTTTTTCACTTACTGGATTTTGTGGGTGCAATCCGCTGAAAACCCTCAGGAGATAACACTCCTCCTCTAGGGGAAACTTAGAGGTTTAAAGGCTTATTACACATGCTCGTGTAATCGCGTCACTTGCGAAAGTGGTGTAATAATTTTCTTATTTTTTGTTTTGCTTGGGACGAGCAAAAAGATAAGTGTGGGGGTGTGATTAGTCTCTAATTTTACATAATTTTTATCACATTCGCATATTTATTTAATATAAAATTCTGCTAATAAAGCTTTGCTTGATTGATCCTAGGTCCATGGTGTACAAATGAAGAAGAAGACCCTAAATCACCATTTAATGGGTGATTAAAGGCTTACCAAGTAGCCATTGACCTTAGAGTGGAGATTTTGTCAGCCCAGGATATCAAATCCAGAAACCAGAATATCCACTTGACAGGGGACAGACAGCACGACGCACTGCCCGAAGTCAGGCGCGTGCCGCCCTAGCATGGCCGCGGAAACGCGGCCTGGGCCACGTCGCGCCCGGGCTTTAGGCCAAGGGTCGTCCCCCTGACCCCCTGTTTGGAAGGATTAATTGTATTGAGAAAGGGTTTAGAGTAAACCGTTGATGTCCGTGTACCGATGATCAAAAACTCCGAATGTATATGTAGGTTTACTTTACTCCTTCTGAATCACCGTTCGTAGCATAAGTTAGGACGGGTCGTATCCGCAGGGAGGGTTAGCAATAGAAGCATTCAAGATTTTTATATTGAAATTTTCGTGAAGAAAAACGAAGGTTCTTCTTTGTTTTAAGAAATGAAAAACAAAATGATGTGAAAAGTGAGTGAAAACTCTTTGGGGTTTTGTAAAGGAAAGGAAGAAACGAAAATAAAGATGAAAGGAAAACGGAGATATTTGAAAAGAGAAAGTTTTTAGAAGAGAGGTTTTTTAAGTATTATAGAAAGAATAGCCATGACTAACTAACATTCTAATTTACTAACTTACTACTCTCGTTGGGTGATGCATGCCTCATATTGATTCATCGGCAATGGTATGTCTTGCTTTGCCAAGTCCTTGTATCGTCCCATGTCGAGGGTGTTTCTCATCTAGGCTAGTTGCCTCCTTAAATCATTGGCTCCCTAAATAGATTTATAACGATGGAACAAGGATAGTCACTCTTAAGGATGCTAAGAAAACATGCAAGATTCATTAGTCCATCAAAGCTATAATAAAGCGAGCATGAAATAAGAAACTTGTAATGTAGTCATTAGCATAGTGAAGTGCTCCATCTTCATGTTCCATCAAGGCACTTGTTCTAAAGATAAGGCTCTAAGTGAGGCTCACATGAATCATATGAAGGGAGAACATAGCATTTGCAAAGAATAAAAAGTAACTCATCTTCATTGGGGGTAAGATAGACTTGTAATTTGCAAGACTAAAAAGAATAAACATCCAATGAATTATATAAGTCAGCAATCACCCAAGAGTTAGTAGTTAGTAAAATTAAAAATAGTTAGTCATGTTAATGAATTAGCGAGACATGGGAATCAAGAACAAGCAGTAGTTCATTATAGAAATTAAATAGAAGAAAGTAAAAGCTTAAAGAAAATAATGCACTAGAATAAGAAAAGTTTGAAAGATTGAAAGCTTGATCCTTGTATTGCGTTGTCACTCTCTCCAATTACAAAGATTGCTCACTCTCACTCTCTCTTTTCTGGATTCTAGAAGGAGAAAAAGAAAATTACATAAGAGACTAAAAGAAAACCTAGAGAAACCCTAACAATTTCCCTATAAACAATGCTCTTTTCTCCTCCCTGATTACAGAGGCCCTAGGGGTCTATTTATAGTCTTCATGAGAAGAGGCCATCCCACCTCAGCCTCCGGATCAAACGCTGAAGTAACGGCCAGAAGATTGCCGCGATTCCGCGGCATGTACCGCGTTTTCGCGGCCGTTTCTTGGCCGCTGCGCTAGCGGATTTTTGTGTCTTTCTGTTGTATCTCGCATCCCCAGCTGGATCTTCTAGAAACTGAGAATACGCTTTGGATCTGTTCAGACCTGGGCTTCTTCTTGTGGGCTTCTAAATTACTCTTTAATTCCTCAAAAATCATAATAGTTGGGCCTCCTTCTCTATTAAACATTGGACCTAAAAAAGAGAGAGAGAGAAAATTAATAAAAATCCAATATTTATTCAGATAAAGCATAGCATGGTGGTAGAAAATGATGCATAAATAAACTCCAATCACCCACTTTCCCCTAGTGCCTATAAATACCCCCTCTGGGGTCTGAAGAGAACCAGATCCTGAGTTTAGAGCATTGTTGTAATCTTATATTTAGGATTGTAGTTGTTTTAGTTTCCTTCTTCTTCTAGTTTTAGTTTAGCCATTAGAGTGAAAGAGAGAGTGTGTGTAAGAATTGTATTTAAAGGTGACAAGCTAATACAAGTAACTACTTCTCTTTCTTCTTTCCATTTACTTGTGTTTGCCATTTGCTTTTTCTTCCTTGTTGTAGTGTAACTCCTTTTCTCTTTACTTCTTTCTTTTACTTTCTTGTTGTAGTGTAACTCTTTTTCTCTTAACTCCTTTTCCTTTGTTGTTTCTTTTACTACCATGTCTAACTAACTCTTCCATTGCATGGCTAACTAACTACTAACTCACTAATCTCTAACAACTTGATTGATAAACTCAAATGAGTCAATAGTGTCAACTAAGCCTTGTGCAAACAAGAGCTATGATATCTTAAAACGAGGGTTCTAACTCTAACTTACATTCAAGTATTCACTTTCTTATATTTCATAC
Organism: Agave tequilana; assembly: GCA_038442645.1. Classification (NCBI taxonomy): domain Eukaryota; kingdom Viridiplantae; phylum Streptophyta; class Magnoliopsida; order Asparagales; family Asparagaceae; genus Agave; species Agave tequilana. The sequence continues at coordinate 62,901 of JAVJIF010014815.1, forward strand.
TTAATGGGTTTTTGATGATCTATGGATTGCATGCTTTACTTATTTTTGTAAGTTAGAGATTTTCTTTTTAACTTTGCCGATACCATTAGTGCACTTGTGTCTTCCCCTATTCTCGCCTTCAATTGGATCTTGATAAGGGAATGTCCAAATTTTTGTCGTGTTAAGCTAAGTTATAGGAAGAACTTTCACTCGATTTTCACGTGAATATTCCTATGCATAAGGGTATGCTTGCCTGTGATCCATCGTGAGGCTACATCTTCAAGAAGTTAGGGATTAGTGGGAGCTCTTAGTAGAAAGTTAACCATGCGTTTTTACCATTAAGAAAATTCAACTTTACAAACCACCAAATCATTCTCAAACGATTCTTGAAACTAACTTGTTTTCATTTTTCAATTCTCTATTTGAAACAAAGAACTTTCTCTTTTCTTGAACAAAGAAGCCGCATCAAGTTTTTATCGCTCTCCCTCATTGTGGATACGACCCGTATAGCCACTTCGCTACTACGGAAGAATCGCAAAAGCAGTAACATCGACCCACACTCTTTTTACTTATTCTTGTGCTTGCTTTTTACCGATCAAAAAGTTGCCATTAAGATTAAACGAGCTCTTATAGAGATTTGAAGAAAAATTATGATGGAGTGAGTTTTGAGAGGTATAAGCTAGCCAAGAAGGAGGCTATGAAAGCTGTTCAGAATGTAAGAGCTAAAGTGTACAAAGAAGTGTATGAGAAGTTGGACACCAAAGAGGTTGAAAAAGACATATATAGAATTGCTCGAATAAGGGAGAGAAAGACTAGAGACTTATGTACTGTGAGGTGTGTCAAAGATGAGGATCAGAAGGTTTTAGTTCGAGATGAAGAAATTAAAGAAAGATGGAGAGAGTATTTTGACAAATTGTTTAATGGTAGTTCTACTCAAGACTTGGATGACCTTACATTCAGTGTCAGGATATGAAGCATAATTATATGCACAGAATTAGCGAATCTGAAATTAAAGAGGCCCTGTAGAGGATGAAGTCAAGGAAAGTTGTTGGCCTGAATGAAATTTTTATTGATGTATGGAGATGCTTAGGAAAGGTGGGCGTGAGATGGCTGACAAACCTTTTTAATAAGATCTGGCTAACTAAAAAAATTGTCAAATGAGTGGAGGAAGAGTACCTTAGTACCTCTCCATAAGAACAAGGGTGATATCCAGAGTTGTTCAAAGTATCATGAATAAAACTCATGTGTCACACCATAAGTTTTGGGAAAGGGTAATTGAACACAGGTTAAGGCAGAATGTTACAATATTAGAGAACCAGTTTGGGTTTATGCCGGGGCGATCGACGACAGAGGCTATTTGTAAAGGTCCCAGTTTTAATTACCTCATATCCATAATCATTAACCTCAATATTTATATAAATTAATTTTGGCTAACATCAGTCTACTTATTAATCTCATTTTCATCATATAGTTCATCTCAAGGTTCATCAAATAACATATACATAAGAGTGCTTCCCTGATATAATATTCTAACACAAAACCATTTATGAGATTTACTCAATATACAATCTGTGATCATCCATATTTATCTCCATTAATCAAAATGTGTCACTATCTACTGTCACTAATTCTAACTCACAGTTACTAATTGTTGGCCCGTAGGCCTTCCTCTCTAGTTTTGATGATGATTAACTCATGTAGTTATGTTTACTAATAAACTTGTGATTTTAGTTTCAGATCATTAATCAAGATATTAGTTGGTGATTACTTCAAAAAGAGGAGTTTGAAAGCCTTCACTTGGTGATTCCTGAGCCCGAGCGTCAAGATGATACATAGCCATGCTCGTTGGATCACGGTGTTTGGACCGAGTCGACTTGAAGATGAAGATCGTCAAGAAGACTTAGGTATCATAGAGTTTAGTGTGTTTTAGATCCAGTTGTAAAGCTTAGTATAGTTGATATGCTCAAGTGCTCAACACACACGTTTTATGGTTTTTCGATTTTAGTTTAACCGATATTTGTTTTCATGAATAGATTGATCAAAACAAGTTTAATTGGTTTATGTATAGTAGATTCAATCTATACATGCATGCTTAACTTTTAAACAAACTTATTTTGACTTTCCTATTCATGTATTGAAAAATCCAAGTTTGATAAAATACAAGTTTTGGTTTTGGTAAAAATGTTAAAACACAAAAATAGTCTAACTATGCTTGATATTTGAGTTAAAATGTTTATCATAAGTTTATATATCAATGCAAAATGATAAAACTATTTTTGGAGATTTTTACAAGACTTAAAAGATTTTTAGAAATATATTTAACTGTTTTTTCTGACCCAGTTTCTGACCCAGAACTGGCTGACAGGCTAGGTCGGTCGACCGCTCGGTCGACCGCACCAAGGGTCGGTCGACCTTGCGGTCGACCGACGTGCACAGAGCTGTGCACGTCTGGCAGCACAGTGGGCCGGTCGACCGGACCAGAGAGCTTACTCTCTGTATCTGGGCGGTCGACCGGACGGTCGACTGGGTTTGCCCAACGGTCATATTTATGACCGTTGGCGGTCGACCGGGCCGGTCGACCGCAGGCCTGTCAGGCTGCCAGATCAGCCTAACGGCTAGTTTTCTGTTTGGCCTATATAAACCCCATTTCTTTGGGATTTTGGAAAAGATTTTCTAGAGCAAAAATTCTTACTTTTCTGAAGTGTTTTTACAAGTTTTCAAAAGAGTTTTAAGTGCCAAAAGATCCATCTTATTTGTTTTAAAGTGTTTTGTCATTTTCAAAGAAAATAGGTTTTTGGGAATTAGTTTCTTGTTCTTAATTTCTAAATCAATTTGGTATTTTCCCAAGAGATTTTCTTTGATCAAAACACTTTTTTTTTTTCCACACTTGAGCTTATCTTCTATCCTATTCTATTAGGATCTTGTTTTGTGGAAAAGAGAGATTGTTTGTAGTTGAAAGAAACCACTAGTTGTAAACCCTCCTTTATTTGTGTATCCCTCTTTGGTAGAGGTTGATCGGAGTGGTGTTTGGATCCCTCTTCGGTAGAGGTGATTGTGATTGTATTGGCTACGGGCCTTATCCCTATTCGGTAGAGGTGGATTGTGGTTGTATTGCCTCGGTGGCATTGTAAGGTTGAGAGAGGAGTTCGGTACTCCTTAGTGGATTAGAAATCCTTCTGGTGAAGGCGGGGACGTAGAGCTAGGGGCTCGAACCTCGGAACATATCATTGTGTTTGCGTTTGATCCATTGTATCTTAACTCTCTCTCTTTAATTGTGCAAAGCATCATTCATATCATCATATCATATTTGCTTGTGTTGCCTTGCATATTTCATATTGCCTATCTCTTGTATGCCTGGTTTGATTGTGTGTGCCTCACTTGTACTTAACCACAAGAGCTTCATATAGCACCTCAACCCATATCCAGGGGAATCAAGAGGAGTTAGTCTAGAGCCCTTCACGGGAAATTCGGCTACACTTGTTGGTTGTACTAAGTGTGTTGCAAAATTATTTTAAGCTTCCGCATTTAGCGCATTTAGTTCCTAGATTAGCATTTACACCTATTCACCCCCCTCTAGGTGTTTTTCAATTGGTATCAGAGCCTACGGTCCTGATACTTTAGGTTTAACAACCTAGGAGTGAGATCCTTATTTGCTAGTCTACATTTGCATTTGCTTGTTTGCACACATATAGTTTACATCCATGGACTTCATGACCCCACCTATGTTTGACCGATCCAACATTCTTGTTTGGAAGACTAGGATGTCCATCTATTTACAAACCCTAGGATATAAGGTTCACCTTGCCATTATCAAGGAATCCTACCTTAGTGATAGCAAGCATATAGGGGCCAATGCACAAGCCCTTGAGGCCATTAGAAGCACGCTACCTAAAGAATATCTTATGCTTGCTTCTAACTTTGATTCCGCATTTGCAGTGTGGAATATGTTGACAACCACCACCACCTCCAAGCTTCAATTGCCAATCCAACCGAGGAAGAATCTAGTGGAGATGAATCCGAGCCACAACAATGCTATACGGTCCAAGGGAATGACTCCCTTGAGGTACACTCAGAAACCCACTTAGATGATAATGATGATGCTAGTTCTTCATGTAATGATTTTGTTGATGCCCATGATTTGAATGAAGAACTTTCCATTGTTTGTGAAAAATTAATAGAAAAATATAACATTTTGAAAAAGAAAAGTCTAGGCCTTAACAATGATAATAAAAATTTAATTTCTAGACTTAACAATGTTTTGCAAGAGAAAGAGGAGATTTCTAATGATAGGGATTCATTAAAATCTCAACTTGAACTTGCATTAAAAAAAAATAAAGTTTTAAAATTTAAAAATGATTGTGAAACTCTTTTGAAGAATAATGATGTTTTGTCTTCAAAAGTTGAATTTGTTTTAAGAGAAAATGATTCTTTGAAAAGAGAAATTGATTTTATTTCAAAAGAATTAGAAATTTGTTTAAATAAAAATAAATCTTTGAAAAATTATATTTCTTCACATGTTTGCCATGCTAGGGTAGTATCACACACTTCACCCATTGCATGCCACACTTCTTCTTTGATTGATAATGATATAAATATTTTGAAGAAGAGTGTAGATTGTTTGGGATCCACTTTGAGCCAATGTGTAGTGGGTCATACACGTTTAGAATCTTTGTTTCGAAAGAAACAAGTTCCATCTATTATGCATGCACACCGATCACGGCATACACATGCTCCTCACGGACACCATCACACGTTGTATGCTCATGTGTACACTTGTACACATTGTGGACGTAAGGGCCACCTTGCTAAATTTTGTTTTGATCGTATACATGATGAAAATTTAGCATCTAAATTAGTTTGGGTTAGAAATGGTACTAACCCCCATGGACCCAAAAAGTTGTGGGTACCAAAGACCACCCTTATTGTTTATGATGTAGGTGTGGGCTCTCACATGACGTGAGAGTAGCGGTACCTTGGAATGGATGCGTTCCGTACTTAAAGGAAACATTTTGGATGCATCACTTTCAAGGGATGTTTGGTGGAGAGGACCACCATGTTTTGGAGACAAGGAAAGTTGCCTTCTAGGTTTTGATAACGATTCCTAACTCCTTATTTATGTTTACATGCTTTCCATGTTTATCATTTATAGCATGTTTTATTGTTTTGAGATTATTATGTAAATGCCATGATTATTAGACTCTTGACATGCATGTATAGCATTTTGAGACACCCATGTTTAATATGGACTATTATTTTGTGTTCTCACCAATTGTTTAGCTATCATGTTTATCATAGGTTTAATAACATGTGGATTTACATAATAATCATGTTTATGCTTTTCATGTTCATTCATATCTTGTTTTATACTTCATGCTTTGAATTTATGTTTAAATATTAGTTTTCATTAAGACTAGGATTTATACTTGTGCATAGAGTGGGCCACAAATAAATCTATATATGTTTGAGCTTGAATGCTTATTTGAACCCATTAGATGTGCTAGTATAGTCTAGTTTTGATGATTCATACATTTTAAACTTGTATTCCTATTTTTGGATTTGTTTTATGTGTATGAGTTTTCATTTTATGTATATGTATATTTTTGCCAAACTTTAAGATATACATGTATACCCCTTGAGTCATTTGCCTTTCATGCAAATCTATATATATAGACTCAAATTGTGTTTAGGGATATGTATGTATACTTTTTGTGTTGATAAATCATACATATACCTTGAAATGAAATTTGTTTTAATGGAAATTTAATTTTATCCATGTTTTCATGTTTCCATGTGTTTATGTTTAACTTCATGTATATGTCCATTTTATCCAAATTATTGTCATACATATACATCCTTTTGAGCCACGTGCCTTCATGCATATATCTTTGTGGACTCGTTGTGTTTGGATATGTATGTATACTTTAGTTTGTATAGGACATACATATACCTTGAAGATTAAATAAGTTTTGATGATTTTCTTGTTTCAAGAAAATTTGAGCTTAATGTCTATCTTTCATGATTATGATATTCACACTTTATTTGTACACTCACTTTGTATGTTTACTCATGTGTTTATTTTCATGAGTCATATTTATGCTTATTTGATTATGAGTGTTGACTATTTTGTGAATTTCATGTTTATGAAAATAATTTTGTTTTATTCCTTACTTGAAGGATTTCGTACTAGTTTTCATATAACTAGTTACGGTATTCTTCGTTATGGTAGAGTTTTTCAAACATACAATATTTTCAAACCTAATTTTGAAAACCCCTACCTTCCACGGGCGGATGGATGGGCGATCATGCTCATGTATACTTTATATTGAAAATCATTTTAAACTTGAACATGATTGGGTGGTAGTTATATGATGTATACACTTGATCATTATTGTTGTTTCAATTGGTATCATTGAAATTCTTTCAATTGGTATCAATTTTGACCTTTCTTGTATACTCATATATGTTTGTATGTATGTTTGTTTTTCAATTTCAATAGTATCAATTTCGATTGGTATTAAATTTTTCATACATATATATTTTGTTTATGCTAAGCTTGAGCTTCAACTTTGTTTCAATTGATTCAATTTTCAATTGGTTTCTTAAACAAGCTTATGCATGTGTTTTGTTGGTATTTCATAAAGGGGGAGAAAATTCGATTTTCATATTTCAATTGGTATTTATATTTTCACTCCCTTGTTTTATGATAGAAAATAGTCATTTCATTTGATATCATATACTTAAAAGAAAAATACTCTCTTTTGATATCAAGATGTTTATTTGAATGTTTTAAATTGGTATCTCAAAATTTTGTTTTAAAAGATAAATACAAAAGTTTTGATTTGTATTGTCTATATGCAAGGAGAGCTTAACATCTCTTCTACATATAGATTCATGTTGAGTGTATCTTGTATTGAGGAGCTTGACATCTCTTCTTTATGTGGTACACGTGTGTAGGGGGAGCTTCACATCTCCTCTTATGCATTTCATAGTGTACGTTATGTGAATTAGGTCTTGTCATCCCTCCTTCATGTAATGTATCTATGTAGGGAAGCTTCACATCTTCCTCTTCATGAATGTATATAACATATACCATTTTGTTGATTGATCTATGTTTACTTTCAATTGGTATCAAGATGCTACTTTGACATATTTTCAATTGGTACCTTAATTGATTGTCACCCCTATTTGGTTTTTGTTTTTGTTTTAGACAAAAAGGGGGAGAACATTGTCTTTACTAACCCTTTTGTTGATTCATTGTTTCGAACAAAAATGGGGAGAAAATTTTGTTTTGTTTTGATTGTTTACCCCTTTGTTGATGATTGACAAAAAGGGGGAGAATTATTTGAGAGTTTAACATGCATATATAGAGAAGATGTTTTTAATATGCATGATTGGTACAAGTTTTATATATGCATATTTATGTTTTGCATATATTAAGTTTAATTTAGTTTAATTTTAATTAGTATCTAGAGCAAGTTTTGTTTTTGAACATTTCATTGGTATCTAGAGCCTTTTATTGTTTATGCATGATTATGCATTGTCATTCATTGCATATTTATTGTTTATTTGTTCATGCATGAGTTAAGGGGGAGCTTCTTTGAAGCTTAACTTTAATCCATGCATATATAACTCCATGAGTTTTGTCATTATCAAAAAGGGGGAGATTGTTGGCCCGGAGGCCTTCCTCTCTAGTTTTGATCATGATTAACTCATGTAGTTATGTTTACTAATAATCTTATGATTTTAGTTTCAGATCATTAATCAAGATATTAGTTGGTGATTGCTTCAAAAAGAGGAGTTTGGAAGCCTTCACTTAGTGATTCTCGAGCCCGAGCGTCAAGATGATACATAGCCATGCTCGTTGGATCACGGTGTTTGGACCGAGTCGACTTGAAGATGAAGATCATCAAGAAGACTTAGGTATCATAGAGTTTAGTGTGTTTTAGATCCAGTTGTAAAGCTTAGTATAGTTGATATGCTCAAGTGCTCAACACACACGTTTTATAGTTTTTCGGTTTTAGTTTAACCGATATTTGTTTTCATGAATAGATTGACCAAAACAAGTTTAATTGGTTTATGTATAGTAGATTCATTCTATACATGCATGCTTAACTTTTAAACAAACTTATTTTGACTTTCCTATTCATGTATTGAAAAATTCAAGTTTGATAAAATACAAGTTTTGGTTTTGGTTTTGGTAAAAATGTTAAAACACAAAATAGTCTAACTATGCTTGATATTTGAGTTAAAATGTTTATCACAAGTTTATATATCAATGCAAAATGATAAAACTATTTTTGGAGATTTTTACAAGACTTAAAAGATTTTTAGAAATATATTTAACTGTTTTTTCTGACCCAGTTTCTGACCCAGAACTGGCTGACAGGCTAGGTCGGTCGACCGCTCGGTCGACCGCACCAAGGGCCGGTCGACCTTGCGGTCGACCGACGTGCACAGAGCTGTGCACGTCTGGCAGCACAGTGGGCCGGTCGACCGGACCAGAGAGCTTGCTCTCTGTATCTGGGCGGTCGACCGGACGGTCGACTGGGTTTGCCCAACGGTCATATTTATGACCGTTGGCGGTCGACCGGGCCGGTCAACCGCAGGCTTGTCAGGCTACCAGATCAGCCTAACGGCTAGTTTTCTGTTTGGCCTATATAAACCCCATTTCTTTGGGATTTTGGAAAAGATTTTCTAGAGCAAAAATTCTTACTTTTCTGAAGTGTTTTTACAAGTTTTCAAAAGAGTTTTAAGTGCCAAAAGATCCATCTTATTTGTTTTAAAGTGTTTTGTCATTTTCAAAGAAAATAGGTTTTTGGGAATTAGTTTCTTGTTCTTAATTTCTATATCAATTTGGTATTTTCCCAAGAGATTTTCTTTGATCAAAACACTTTGTTTTTTCCACACTTGAGCTTATCTTCTATCCTATTCTATTAGGATCTTGTTTTGTGAAAAAGAGAGATTGTTTGTAGTTGAAAGAAACCACTAGTTGTAAACCCTCCTTTATTTGTGTATCCCTCTTTGGTAGAGGTTGATCGGAGTGGTGTTTGGATCCCTCTTCGGTAGAGGTGATTGTGATTGTATTGGCTACGGGCCTTATCCCTCTTCGGTAGAGGTGGATTGTGATTGTATTGCCTCGGTGGCATTGTAAGGTTGAGAGAGGAGTTCGGTACTCCTTAGTGGATTAGAAATCCTTCTCGGTGAAGGCGGGGACGTAGAGCTAGGGGCTCGAACCTCGGAACATATCATTGTGTTTGCGTTTGATCCATTGTCTCTTAACTCTCTCTCTCTCTTTAATTGCGCAAAGCATCATTCATATCATCATATCATATTTGCTTGTGTTGCTTTGCATATTTCATATTGCCTATCTCTTGTATGCTTGGTTTGATTGTGTGTGCCTCACTTGTACTTAACCACAAGAGCTTCATATAGCACCTCAACCCATATCCAGGGGAATCAAGAGGAGTTAGTCCAAAGCCCTTCACGGGGAATTCGGCTACACTTGTTGGTTGTACTAAGTGTGTTGCAAAATTGTTTTAAGCTTCCGCATTTAGCGCATTTAGTTCCTAGATTAGCATTTACACCTATTCACCCCCCCTCTAGGTGTTTTTCACTAATAATATCAGAGTTTACAAAAGAATCACATTCTACAATACATACATATGTCATCTCAGGAGAACACCCTTGCAGCTCAAAGTCGGACCTTCGCCTTACCGTGACCTAAAAACATCAATTTGTGGTGGGGTGAGCTCAACAGCTCAGTGAGTGAAATTAGTCAAAATAGAGTGTGTATTATAATATCATTGTAATTCAAGTATGATGCAGTTAAATAATATCAAGAATCAGTTTCAATACTTTCTTACTTATGGTGGATTCCGCAACTTGATGAATCATAAATTCTTTCTATTATCTGATGCTTTCTATATGTATTCTTCTCGGTACACATGAGCAATTTCATTAACATACAGTATCAAGAATTATACAATACTTGACCTACTCGTCAATCTACTCATGACAGTATCCAATTATAACTGTGTTTTCATACATGAAGAAGTGCGAGACACTCACATCCATATACTGGATGTCACAACAATCTATATACCAGATGTCATAAACAACACATGCATACATTAGGTGTCATACATATTAACATTCTTAACTCAGATATCATAAACAATCATATGCATATAGTAGGTGTCATACCTATTAACACCCATAATTCGAATATCGTAAACAATCATATACATATACCGGATATCATAATTAGCCACACCCATGTATCAGATGACATAAATAACCGCATTCATAAACCGGATGATATAAATAGCTACATCCATATACTGGATGACATAACTAACCACATTCATATACTGGATGTTACAAACATACATTCAAGCATAATTTAATAACATAATATCAACACTCCCCTTCGATCACCTCCGGTTCAACCCAGTCCCTTCCTCCGATACAATAAATAACAAGAATACTCCCCTTCGATCATCTCCGACTCAACCTGGTCCCTTCCTCTGGTACAATAAATAACAACAATACTCCCCTTCGATCACCTCCGGTTCAACCCGGTCCCTTCCTCCAATATAATAAATGATATCATATACATACTTATGCACATTTCTTATCATATTTAAGAGGTACCAAACACACACATAATGCATACACTTAATGATCTCAATATTTTACCGGTCAAATTCTGATTCGTAATACCAGTATTCGCTTTTCCAAATGATAATACTTATTCACCTTTTATCATTTAGCTAACCTCCGGGATCCATTACCAATTGCCTATTTTATCATCAAATAGGATGTCTATTGTTATAACTTATTTGAATCGGAAATTTCTCATCCCTTCTGATATAAGTAATGGTTACACAACAATTCTGATATCACATGAATTATTAACACTTTAATATTATAATTATCTTTTATTTCAATCAAAGACTGATTATAGTACTTTTATTTGGTACGACCCAAGGTTAACCCCAGATTTCACCATTGCTGGTTATATAGTTAATGATTCACAATTTTTTTTATTGCTTTTAATTATTAACCAATCATCCTCTACATTCACATATGAATTCAACTGCACAACATATGCATACATACTTATACGCATATCACTTACTAATACTGAATTTCTAATCACATTGACACGACGCTCAATCGTTCGTCCGTATCACAAACTTTCAATTATTTAGGTAATTATCTTACTCTTACCGATTAAATATAATCAGTGTCACTATAAAGATGTGTCTTTCAAGCTTAATAGAGAGTTCCGATATTCTGATAAATCAATTACCAGGATACCCGAAAGTCTCCGATGCATAAAGTAGGCGTATCACAATACTATTTCAATACTATCGGTATTTGTTTTGTTGATATCGAATTATCCATCTCTAATTGATATACTTCATATTAAGTTATCAGATTTACTCAATACTGACTCTAACTGGTTTTTACTAGTTTAATTACTCACTTGATACTTATTCACCATTATCGGTCACCCATTATCTGACTTTCATCAGACTTGATCTTATTTAGTAGTTTTTCATTAATAATCATTTATCGCTAAAAGTACAATATCTACTTACGAGTTTAGTCCAAAGGTATTATTTTTCCACCTCTCATCAGATTTGATGAATCTTAGTTATTTATCCAACCAATTACTTTCAGTTGCTACCGATTAACAATTTAATCGATATATATATATAAATATGTAAGCCATCCGATGACTTTTGTTGCGGCAAATGTGCAAGTTGATACACAAAATCACGTTATGAGTATATATATATCATGAAACACAACAAGTACGAAAACAGTATCCACGAGATCAATACTCAACATACTACATAATATGTTAGTATCCTGTGTGCTTAGCTTAACAATAAGCTTTTGATATTCAAATTATTTGTCAAGCATGTTTGGTAGTGCTAGAAATTCAGTTGCTCTAGTTTGATTCATTATCAATTACTTTGATCAGTTTCATCATTATCGGTTCACGTTCACAATTGATAATTAACCAAAATGTCCCGATTCCATCTGAGTTATCAATATTAACAAAACTTTCAATAGTTTAATCAGTACGCTACTTCTATCATACTGCATCAATTACATGCATCTCATTTAACAGAGCTACTTCTATACTGCATCAATTACACGTATCTCATTTAACAGAGTTTTTTATATCACAGTTATGTCAAGTTGCTCGAAGATAAAATCCCAATTTCATTTACTTAGTTCAATTCTAATATCAACCTCGAATTTTCGCTTGTGCCAGTATCAATATAACTGATTCTATAATTATCCAATTATGGTTGATGTGTCTCAAGTAATCTTTTGTCTTAACTGATTTCTAATTATTTCTTATTAATTAATAAACATCCATGATCTGTAATCAATTTTCTGTTATCACTGTTTAGTCTACTCACCGGGTACACCGGTGTTAACCAACCACCATCCGATTATTATTATCCATAACTATAAATTTCATAACAGCTTGGATATCACTTGCATATAATATCAATCTTCACTTAACTAACATCATTATTATCTTAATAGTCAATCCACATGCAATTACAGTGTTTAATGAAATCAGAGGTAGACTTTACCCACTTAACGATTTTCAGGTTAAGTAACTTCAATATTCATCACAGACGGATGATGGTATTAGCTGAAGATTTATACTTAACAATTTCTATCAAAGCCCAGTGTTTAATTATTCGGTTCTAAATTCTAATAGATACTCGCAACATATACATCATGTTCAGAGACTCACAAACGTATAACTCATGTGGTATTTGTCTATGGTCACTCATATTAATACGTGTTCAAGCACTTAATGGTCATATCTATACTAATTATAAATAGCAAAGTTACAATTTGGTATCATACCTGTGTTATGTTCACACACATATACATAACACATCCGCAATTCATCATTCGGGATATCCTATTAGATTTCAATTCCATAACACCCATTCACTTTTACAATAATATCACGATCATCTTTTTAATACTATAATATCTTAATTCCATTAGATCAATATTATCAATAGTTTCTCAATAATAATTATTTCTGAATTGAAAAAAAAATATTTGAGTTAGGACTTTCACTCACCGGCATCCGATAATTCTTAAATGCCCAATACCACATATAGATATAGAAGATGTGTAGCTCTCGTTTCCACGATCACAATGGCTTAATAATCGTCCGAATCTGACTTCGGATGACCAAGATATCGTTCGAAAACCAAAACTAATATAAAAGGTTAGATACATAATAACTGAAAATATTCAGGGGGCTGTTTATAATTTTTCAGGGCCCCAAAATAATTCATTTAATCTCACAGGGGTTAAAATGAAATTTTACCTTATAAAGTGGGTTGGGTCTTAATGGGTTCGGGTCGGGTTTACTTTAAAGCCCAAACCCAAAACCCATTATGGGTTTCCCACCCCTTCGCGGCAACAGCAGCAGCCTCTTGCTGCTGCTGCCCTCGCGGCGCCGGCCGCCTCGCCGGAGCCTGCGCCGCTCTGAGGCCTTTGCCGCCGACGAGGTCCCAAAGAGAGAGAGAGAGACGAAGGGGGGAGAGAGAGAGAGAGAGAGATAAAGGAGAAAGAGAGAGGGGTGGGGGCCTGCTGCCCCCCCCCCCCCCACGCCGACCGGTCGCCGGCCTCCTGTGCCGCTCTGGTTTGGCACCGGTCAAACCCGAGAGAGAGAGAGAGAGAAGAGAGAGAGAGAGTGAGAGTTTTATCTCCCTCTCCCCCCGCCTACTCCCACTTACTCCCCTCACCCCATACTTCTCTTACTTCCCCCATACCCCCAATCAATCAAATCTTATTATTATTTTATTTTATATTTTTATTTTTCTTTTATTTTTCTTTCTTTCTTCATCTCCCCAATCCATTAATAAAAATCAAAATTAGGATTAAATACCAATACCCGATATTTATACGAGTATTTCATGCAGTGTATACATCCGTATATTTTCATATATTTTTCTGTATCCTCTATTCATAAATATTAAATAAATAATATCAAAGAATATCCGGTAATATACCGATTATCGATCTCCTTATCAGTATAATCCAACAATTTAAAAATATGCAGAATGAACCAGATTTATAATATTCAAGTGTTACACACACTTATATCGATGTTCAAACATACATAAATATCAATGTTTCCTCATATCAATTAATCAGGTATGATTTATAAAATTTTTTATCCATTCTGAATTTTCACGAATGAATTACTGATAATTATTTAACACAGAAACAAATAGTTTAAAAATCATAAGAATTCATGAAAAATATTTTTAACCCAATGAAAAAAATATTAGCCTAGAGTTTACAAATCCGGGTGTTATACTATTCATTTGCTTCGTTAACTTATAGAGCGATTTCGAGAGAGGAAGAAAATTTGCATATGGTCTTTATTGATTTAGAAAAAGCTTATGATAAGGTGCCAAGAGAGGTATTATGGTGGACATTGATGAAAAAGGGAGTCCCCATAAAATATATTGACATAATCAAGGATATATATGATGGAGTAGTGGCAAATGTCAGAACTTGTGAAGGCATAATAAGTGATTTTTCTATCACAATTGAATTGCATCAAGGATCTGCATAGAGTCCATTCTTATTTGCCATAGTGATGGATGAGCTTACTAGAGCTATTCAGGATGAGATACCCTCGTGTATGCTATTTGCTGATGATATTGTCCTAGTCGATGAGAAGAGAGCTGGGGTAATACCAAATTGGAGTTATGGAGGCAAACTCTAGAATCTCGAGGTTTTAGATTAAGTAGGGCCAAAACAGAGTATATGGAGTGTAAATTCAGTAAACAGGAAATTCGAGATTATAGTATTGTGAGACTAGATGGATAAGAAATACCGATGAGCAATCATTTTAAGTACTTAGGTTCATTATTCAAAAGGATGGTGAGATCGATAGTGATGTCAACTATAGGATCCAAGCCAGCTGGTTGAAATGGAAGAGGGCAATAGAAGTTTTATGTGATTGTAATATTCTGTTATGGCTGAAGGGAAAGTTTTATCGGACTGCTATTAGGTCAGCTTTGTTATATGGCATAGAATGTTGGGCTATAAAGAGACATTATGCCTAGAAGATGAGTGTAGCAGAGATGCGCATGCTTCGTTGGATGTGTGATAACACGTGGAGAGATAAGTTGAGAAATGAGGATATTCGTACTAAGAGAGGTGTAGCCTATATAGAAGAGAAGAAGAGAGAAAACCGACTACGATGGTTTGGTCATGTGCGACGTAGATTTACAGATGCACCAGTCCGACGAGTAGAGTGTATAAATTTAGGGCAAGTTAAAAGAGCGAAGGGGAGACCGAAGAAAACATGGATGGAGGTAATACGACAAGATATAGAGGCTAAAGGTCTTAGTGAAGGCATATTGCTCGATAGGAATGAGTGGAGAAAGCTGATCCATGTGCCCGATCCGGCGTAATTCTCTTTTGGTTCATATAGCCTACCCCAAATACTTGAGACAAATGACTTAATTGTCGTTTGTTGTATTGTATTCTTTCCCTATATCACAATACTTGAAGGGACAAAATATGGTAGAGATTGGGAGAGTTAACAAAGTGATAAGCCAATGTTAAAAATAAGATTCTTTTAGATATCGGTTTTCCATATTATGTCAAATTTGAAATAGTTCCTCAAATTATATGATTTGCGTTGAACTCTCTCAAATCACTTAAGCTACTTTACTTACACCCTTCCGCCACTTTCTGCTACTAAATTAATCCATGTCTTCTTAGATCTCAACTGGACCTGAGCTCTCTCTGTTTCTATACACGTCGTGAGCTAGTTTATGGATTAGGTCCATAGGCTGCCGTTGCTTTTGATCGACGAGACATGCAAGCACAGAGCAATACATTAGGAAGACCAGATCGACGATAGTAGTATGACAGTAAAACTAGAGTTTGTAGAACGTACTTTTCACCTGCAGTCTAAGAGGCTATTTATAGATGTTCTGTAGAGGGTTTTACCCCGTGGCCTATCACAACTGTCATTAGTACGTGGAGTAACTTCTTGAGCAACAAGGATTCTGAGTAGTTTCTCGTGAAATAGGACTCTCAATAGTAGAACGGACTCTAGAAGAGCCTGAGAAGACCTACGGGTTGAGATTGTTGGGCCTGAGGTAGGCTTGATCATAATGGGCTCAAGATAGTTGGGCCTGAGATGGTCCCGGGGTGGAATTTTAGATCCACGTAGTTAGCACACAGTTGTCGGGCCGATGCTCGAGGTTATGGAAATAAGTAGTTGGTAGTTCTAAAAATAAAACCAGTATAAAATAACTATCATTGGGGAAACTAATACAAATGTCGCACTCCAACTTAATAATGACATAATAATTTCTATGAATTCAAAGTAATCATAACTAGTATCTAGTTTTTTTTTTTTAGGGAAGAGCCGCAAGAAAATTCTATAGCTAAACATGCTCGAATGAGAGCAATCTCTACAAGATCAGCGGCTAGGGGGTGTCATCGGATCGGATACGAATCGGATATTATCTTTACCATATCCATATCCGCACCCAACCTTCGGATACGGATACGGATACGAATGTTGGCGGATGTGGAAAAATGATATCCGTATTCGTCAAAATCGGATATCAGATATAAATCGGATATTAGCGGATCGGATGCGGATACTAATCGGATATGTTAAAAATGGATATGGTTAAAGATAAATTAAACAGAAATATTTATATTTCTTTTTATCTCATCTACTACAATATTAAATGTGATACATACTATGATATTATTGTGTACATATCAATACATTCATCGTATTTATTGTCATTTGACTTCTATAACAATAGATTACACGTCCTCCGGTGCTAAATGCCGATTCGGATGCCATGGTTGATGTCAAAATACTCAAAATATCATGTGGTGCTCTTGCAAGAATCGAATACTTTTCACTATTACTTTTTCACCAACTCAAAATATCAAAATTTAATACCTTATTCCATTGAAGAATAGTCTTCTCTATACCGATATCATTATGAAGCACGCAATATTCGGATATCGGATCGGATACGAATAAGATATTATTTTTACCATACCCGTATCCGCACCTACCTTTCGGATACGGATACGGATACGAATATCGACGGATGTGAAAAAATGATATCTGTATTCGGAATAGAGGCGGATTCGGATGCGGATATCCGCGGATAATCCGTATCCGGTGGCACCCCTATCAGTGGCTCTACAGTAGGACAACAAAATTCATCCATTATAATAATTGTAAAAAAGGAATGTACTCAACTTTGATTGGCTAATGGATGGTGTAAAGAGTTCAGTTAAACTGTTCATACAGTACATTATACCGCATCACTTGGGATCTTAATATGGGCCGGTCAGGTCCCTGAATCCATTTTCCCCAAGCCGATCCGAAACGGCCGAAACCATAATTGTTTCAAAGTCCCCCGATCCTTGGAGCCCGGAGGTTTCTTTGGGTTGGGGGAAAAAAGCAAACAAAAATCAAGAGGGAAAAAAGAAGAAGAAAGCAGGTAATTTTTCTATTTCCTTCTATTTCGTTTGATTATGTCCTTTAACTACGCTAATTCTGAACTTTTTTTAGGGATTAGTAATGGAGTGTTCAAAATTTTTGTTTTATTATCATTCAGTTATCATGAGCTCGTAATTTGGTACGCAACATGTTTGATGAAATGCTCATCTGAACTGTCATTTAGTTTGTGATCTGCTCGATAGAATGCCTCTGTAGGCCTTAGCTTTGTCGATATTAGAATGTTAGATTAGCTATTTGTTGGGATGTTGGTTTGCTAATTAGAAACTTTTGATCAGTTGAGTGATGGCGGGTGAAGAGGACAACAAGAAGACACAGACTGTGGAAGCCCGTGCTAGAAACATTAGTCACAATGTTCGATGCACAGAGTGTGGGAGCCAGTCCATTGAAGACTCGCAAGCCGATGTTGCCATTCTTCTAAGAAAGGTACTGCTCTTCATTTGTTATGCATCTCCCATATTTCGATTAGTTGATATACATTGTTGATTTTGATATTATCAATTGTCATTGGAGTGTGTTCCTTCAGAGTTCAGGATTTGTGCTATTATGTGCCTTGATTAAATTGTTAATGTGTGAATCCCTAATAGCTTTTTAGCTGGCCCATATCACATCTCTAGAATAAATGCAACATAAACCTCATATACTGTGGGGTTGGTTGACATTGGAACCATCTTTTAAATCAAGAAATTCCTGTTTAACCCTTTACACACAGTCTTAGTTTTGTTAGGAAGCAGATAGGAATTTACATATTTGTTAAGGGCATGAGTATTATAATGTTGGTCATGGCCGCAAGACATCTTTACTATATAACCACAATCCCTTTGATTGGAATTCTAATTTGATTGTGGCGTCTGTGTCACGTCCAAACCAAATCTATCCATTCATTTACAAATTATTAAAAATCTTGAAATCTAGCTATACATCTATATCCTCATCTCTAAAAGAAATTTTAAAATAAAAATATATTTTTTAGAGAGAGAAATCAAGATATGTATCCCTCTTCATGATTACGTACCTAAAATTTCTCTCTCTCTCTCTCTCTCATATCCATATCTCAAAAAGAAAGTGAAGTAAAAAAATGTTATAATACCAAAAAAATTTAACCATCACATTACATCCCTACCTTAAAAAACTTCAAACTAAAAAAAAAGCAACATTTATTAGTGATCCCTATTTTGAAAAACAATTTTGAAATAACAAAAAAACATTTATTAGAGAAAAATATTATATTTATCACAAAAAAGAAGATGAAAGGTTTCTTTCTTTTCCCATTAAAGATTATAATTCTCTAAAATTAGAGCAAAATGCTTATAGGGAAAGGCATAGAAATTTTTTTTAAATAATTTTTGTTTTACATCAATTCTATTTTTGTTGTATGTGCGTAGCATGTGCCTAAAAACTAGTAGAAATAATGCAAAACTTTAATATTCGTAAAAAGTTAGATGCACAAGCTATAATTGTAGTCACAAAAGAAAAGATTCTCTTGATGAACTGATTTTTAACCATATGTTTTGTTCATACCTTAATTTATTTGGTTTGTGAGTAACCTCAACTGAATTCCTAAAAGCCATTGTACAGTTTGTAGGTCTAACTCTCACTTTAATAAAAATATAGGACAAAGCCCAGATTGAAATAAGACATAGGAAGGAAAGATATGGCACAGTTACTTCAATAGTTTTAACTTTTACTCTCTAACATCTCAATTCTTTGTTGCTAGCTTAGCAATGCAGGGAGATTTGGAAGTTGAACTTTAACGAATCCAGAGATCCTGAAGTATTTCCTCCAAAATTTAAAAGTCATAAACAAGGTAAAAGAAGAGAATCGGTTTAGTGACTTACAGATTTTTCCCCTTGGTTTTACATGCAAGTTACAAATTGAACCTCGTGACTTGTTGAACCACAAGATCCATAAGTTGAACTTTAAATTTCAAATTTGGATCTGTCCATTTAGATTCAAAATCTAGGTTCGAGACTTTTGGACCAACCCTCATAATTTTGGTCGTAGAAGATTAGCGTTGTAAACTATGGAGTGTTGCTGTATATGTGGTTGCATATTCATATGGCCCTTGGCCGCATAAAAATGGCCACATGAGGACAGTTATACTGCTAAGAGCATACAGGACAAGTAAGCATAAGGTGCCACATATTTGGCGTGCATCCGCATGACTGGTGTATATATATTAATTGGGCAGATTCGCGATGATTTCTGAAATCCAAAAAAAAAAAAAAAAAATTGAAAAGAAACAAAAAACCCACAAATTAATATTAGGGTCGTTAGTGTTTTTTGGTTATCAACTTATTAGATATTACTTAGTTGTGGCGTCATTTCTCACCTTTATTATGGTTGTTTACTTGTGTTATGACATCATTGAAACCGATTCTATCCTTTGTTTAATGTAGGTTCTTTAACAGATAATTCTGTCTATAACTTGATGTCATTCAATCACCTTCCTGGCTTTAAATCTTAAATTTGAAAGTTTCCACATACTATTTGTCAGAAGTGAAATCCCTGTTATTGTTGGTTTGTTTTATCCATTTCCAAGTGCCAAATCGAAGTGACTTGTTACCAACCAAAGGTCGTGTGATATATGTATAATATATCCTGATAGATTTCATTTATATCAGGACTCCATCCAACTCCTGTATAAGCTTTTCTTGCTTTTCATAGTCCTGCATTTCATGGAACCTTATCCATCTCACATCATTTCCCCATTGCACAGTTCATTGTGGAGATCATGTAATTCTGTAAATTTAGCTTATTGTTGTGACCTGGTAGTTTTTTTTGTTTCAGAGTACATTTGATGTATCACGTCACAGTTGTTTTCTTGATGAAATTACAAGAGTTGCCTTCATTTACTAACACTAAAAGTTAACCTATCTTTTTTTTTTTTTTTAATCTTTTTCTGTTGCAGTTGATTCGAGATGAGATTAGGTCTGGTAAAAGTGATAAAGAGATCTACAAAAAACTTGAGGAAGATTTTGGGAAACAGTACTCTATATGCCTCGCTTTGATATGCAGACGGCAGCTTTGTGGCTGTCACCGGTCAGTATATATTATCACAACTTTCAGTCTGGATACTTATCGAATGTTCCACTTCACTCATACAAAGATAAATACATAGATAAAAAAGTAACTATTATATCTATATATGTGTATGGTACTGAAGATAAAAGTTTATTTGATGTAGTTTCCACTTCATTATAGCTATCTGTTTCTCAGTATCATTTTGCATGTTTAACAGACGTACTCTTTCACAGATGTACATGTGCATACACAAGTGCGGCCATGCGCCCATGCACACACACTGGAAGCAAAATATATCAAGTTATAAACCTTAATTCTGTTTAATGTCTCTTGCTAAAGATGAACAGGACCTGTTTTGTCCAAGTGAGAGGGTTGTTACTTCCAGTCTTCCAGTAGTTTGTTACTGGAAGAAAATGAAGAAATAAAAGTTAGCAACAAATTTTGACCTACTTTCCTCTTACGTTACTGCCATATTTTTCCCTTTCAAGAGATTGTGGGTAGAGAAACCATAAATGCATTTTTCTTTCCCTTTCTTTTCCTTCTGCAAATATGGTCTCAACATTATTTGAGTCAAGGATACTGATTCAAAATAGTTTACAATATCTGAAACACATCAAAGATGGACTAAAAATGAATAATAAATATCAATTTGTTGACTAATGTGGGCAGGTTATTGTTGCGGGAGCAGCTGCCGGGGTGTGGGCTTATCAGAGGCACAGGCAGAGGACTAATGTGCACATCATGGCTCTGAACCTCGTTAGAGGGGTTCCTCTTACTCCCAACGAGAAAGAAACAATGCTGGACCTCCTCACGCCTCCTCCTCCTCCTCCTCCTAAGAGGAGCTGGTGGTGGAATTGGTAACAATTTTCCCTACCCTGATTTCTATTCTGCATTTCTTTGTCAATGTGGCCAAAGAGAGTATATTTTCATGCATAACCCCCATGTTATATTGATAAGTTTGTACGCGAGAGTTCGAATCATAATCTTGTAATAAAAATCTTGAACAAACAAAGTTCTATTGTTGCAGTATTTCAAGAATGCTTACCTCTTTCTCCCACTAAACCTTTAACTGGGTCGGATCAAACTAGTCACTGTAACGGCTACTTCGACCTGGTCCAAACCATGTTACTAAACTAGTTTCTCTGGGCAAAAACAAAGGCATGAAAAATTAAATGTAGGGCTCTGCCACGCCGCAGTCCGCACTGCTCTTGATGCGGCTGACCATGCGGAGGCTATAGACTGCGCATTTGGTCTGGCCTAAAAGCTCAATATTATTATTTGAACAAATCCATATCGAAAGAAATCCATATTATTATTTGAACAAAACCAACATAAACTCATGTGAGTGCTTCTCCACTTTCAAATGTAGCGTTAAAATTTCATGTATGGAGACTAGCTACATGTTTAACAACAGAAGAAGTTGTGACATTTATAAACATTTATAAAACACATTTGAAGTTTCAATATTTTCTCTTTAAAATCCAAAAAGAATACAACTCGTGAAGTAAACTTCTCAAATTATATAAATGCCAATTAATCAAATCACTGTCTCAATCAAATAATACCAGTCACCCTTTCTGAAACAATACATTAATTAATGTGACTCACACTTTTCAAAGTAACGCACTTAAACAATTTCAATGGAAAACATAGTAATTTGATAACAAAGTGGCAATCATCCAAGCATTTAATCCAATTTCGCGAAGATCTTTCTATGAGAAAAATTCAGCACCAGTTCGAGCAACCTAGAATCGTGTGAAAATGCTTGCACGTAAGGTTTTTTGGAGATCAAGCTAAAAAGGGCAGATGCCCACCCAACTAGAGGGATTGAGAAATTAATAATATACAAAACTTATCTTCAAGCTTTCCCTTGTTCTATTCATTCAGAGGGCTATCACAGAGTTAGTGAATAAAGTCCTCATTTTAAGACGTGAGGCCATGAGGTGAATGTGAGATGCGGTACAATTGCAAATCGAAAACCCCTTTAAGGGTTTGAATTATAATAATAGAGATTATTTTAATTATAACAGAGGATATTTTGATATATACTGTCTCCCCCAAAATTTTCTTTACATACAAAACTACTATCTAACTGATTATCAATTTACCCTCCAGATCGATTGACATCCAGAAAAAATACCCTCCTTCGTTATTGTCAGAGAATAACAAGAGAATATTCTCTTGTTTTATTAAGTGGGGTTATATTTTTATTAAATGACAAAGGCATCCTTTTCCACTCTAATTTATACCACAATTTGCCAATAATTGAACTATCCTTCCCTTTTCTTTCCTCTTCTTCTCTCCTCAAGACCCAAACCTACTTAATTTCTCAAATCAGACGTAAATTCTCAGAATTCCCTAAATCCAACCTGAACTCTCCCCCAAATTGCTCAAACCAAACCCTAATTATCACCTTTATGGCCAATCTCCTTTAAATGATGGATGTTAACTCTGACACTGAGCGAAAGGGGACCTATGCAACAAGTTGGCTATGAAGAATTTTGAGAGTGATTGGAGAAATTTTGAAAAAGTTCTGGGTTTGAGGGGGATTTTTGGTTTGGGTCAAAAGATGATGAAAAAGAAGAAGAAGAAGAAGATAGGAACAAAGGTGATGATTGTGGTGAGGTGAGGATGACGCTGATTGTAGGTAGTGAAGAAGATGATGCTGGTGATCGTGGAGAAGTGATGAGGGCGTGTTGGTGGTGAGAATGATGATGCAATGATTGTGGTAAGGATGATGATGGTGATAACGATGATGACAAGGGAATAAGGCATGGGAGAGGCCGAGGTTGAGGCGGCGGCTATGGTCTTGCCAAAGGTAACCATGGAAGATGTAGAACCCTCCTACATTTTATGTTCTCTCTCTCTCTCTCTTTGTTATGTGTTGGGAGAAAGATGAAGAAGATGAGGGGGACGGGCATAATTGGTTTCTTCCGTGTGTTCCATCTAAAATGTAATGGAATAGATTCTAATGTGGAGGGCTGTTCTCCATGTATTTCAACTGATTTGGGAGTATATTGACAGTTAGCAATTTAGGGGTAGTTTTCTAAGTCAGAAAGATTTAGGGTGCATATATCTAAAAACAGCACTTGTAACAAATAGAAACTCAAAGTTTCCAATCAATCCTTAACTTTAGTTTAATATTAATAAATCAAAGAAGGGAAGAAAATAAGTAGAGATACATTTCATCTGACGCGTATCTTTGCCCAATTTGATTTCCAACAGAAACAAACAAAGGAAGAACAAACTATAGCAGGTAGCCCCCCCCCCCCCTCCCCCACCCCCCCCCCCCCACCCCCCCCCCCCCCCCCCCCCCAAAAAAAAAAAAAAAAAAAAAAAAAAAAAAAAAAAAAACACACACACACACACGCAGAGACACAGAGCATGAATTTCTATCCAACAGTAGGTTCCACATTTGTTACCCCATGGATGTGGAATATGAGAAGTGGCATGTAACAAGTCAAATCTTCTATGAACAGTGATCCCAACTGCTTCGGACATGTCAAGACTCTTGGATTTGGATTGGTTAGTAGTTGGCAGCTTCCAATTAGAGTTGTACGTGCAAGAGGAAGTTCTACAATACCCAGCCCAAATTGCATCCCTGGACACATCCTCCTACTTGCTCCAAATGGTAAAAACTCGAAGTTGGTCCCCTTGAAATCAATTTCATTCCCTTCGAATCCCTCCGGCTTAAACTCTCTGGGGTCTTCCCAGCGTCGTGGATCTCTTCCAATCGCCCATGCATTCACGACTACCCTTGCCTTTGCCGGTATCTCATGTCCTAAAAGCTCGCATTTCTTTTTGCACTGTCGCGGTAGTAGAAATGGAAGTGGAGGGTGCAGTCCCATGGTTTCTTTGATTGCTAGTTGCAAGTAGTTCAGTTCCTAGATGTCATCTTCTGTCACTTTATCCTTTCCTTTGAGAGCATCTCGAATTTCCATCTGTGCCTTTTTCATCACTCTGGGATTCCTCATCAACTCCGAGATGGATGGCCCATTGAATGGTTGAAGATGAGGTTTCGCTCCCAGCAATTACCATATCCTGAAGAGTTCAGATGCATATTGTAGGAGTCAATCGTGTTGGATTCATCAGATATTTGAAACCAATTCTAACAAATTAATTGGGCATGAACTATAATTCATCAAATTACAGTTTTTTTTTGTCTCTATACAAGTTATGGATGAATATAAAAGGATCATACATAATTAAGAATTCCTTTATACTAAATGAAAATACAAAAATGTGACAAATAACACATAAAATCAGATCTTTAATTGAATGAATAAGGTGGATAATTTGTTGGGTATATAATAGTATTTTTAAATTTTAAATCTTAAATCATGCAACAAATAGGATCCAAGCTGAGTTAGACAGTAGCCAATTGTGCCTCTGAGATATCTAAAAACTCTCTCTAGTGTAGTCCACTGTTCTCTACTGTTGTTACTAGTGTATCTACTTAATATATCTACTGCATAAGAGATGCCAACCCTAGTCCTGTTGGAAATGTAGAGAAGTGAACCTATTAATTGAGAGTATTTCAGTTGAGACATGTGCTCATCCATATTTTTCTTCAAAGCAATTGAAGAATCATAGGGTGTAGAAATTGGTTTAGAGTTGTAAAAATCAAATTTATGAAGCATTCTTTCAATACTATGAGCTAGACTCAAAGAAATTCCATTAGAGGTTTTGGATATTTTCATTCCCAATATCATATCAACAGGAGCTAGATCCTTCTTATCAAAATTTTAGGAAAGATAATCCTTTACTCTTAGATTGTATCAAGAGAAGTTCTAAGGATAAGAATATCATCTACATATAGACAAAGGATAATATACTCATTGTCAAAGTTCTTAGAATATATACACTTGTCATGTTCATGGACAGTGAATCCATATTGTGCAATAATTTTATTAAACTTTTGATGCCATTGTTTGGGTGCTTGTTTAAGTCCATACAATGACTTTACAAGTTTGTACACTTTGTTTTCTTGTCCCTTGGCAATGAATCCTTCTGTTTGGTCCATATAGATCTCTTCTTCAAGATCGTCATTCAGAAAAGCAGTTTTGACGTCCATTTGGTGAATGAACATGTTATGAATTGATGCAAGTGCTAGAAGGATTCTGATAGAGGATATCCTGGCAACAAGAGAATAGATGTCAAAGAAGTCAATACCCTTTGTTGGGTGAAACCCTTGGCAACTAATCTGGTGTTGTATTTGTCGACGGTGTCATCTGGTCGGAGTTTCTTCTTGAAGATCCATTTACAACCTACAGGTTTGTATCCTGGAGGAAGGTCAATGAGAATTCAAGTGTTTTTCTCCATTATGGACTTGGTCTCACTGTCAATGACTTCTTTCCAGAAAGGAGATTCAGAAGAGTCCATTGCTTTCTTGAAAGAATTAGGATCACCTTCCACAAGATAGGTGAAAGTCCTCACTGAAGGATGTAAGAGTTCTAGTACTTTTGCTCATTCTAGGTTTAGAATCATTGGTAGGAGCAGAACTAGAAGAAGGAATATCAGAGATAGAAAGAGTAATAGAGGGACCAATAGGGATTCTAGATTTGAGAGGAAAGATGTTCTCAAAATAAACAACATCCCTAGTTTCAATGATGACGTTGTTAGATATTTCTCTGATCTTAGAGTTAACCACTAGGAATCGGTTAACATTGCTATCTAGTGTATATCCGATGAAAATAGTATCAACAGTCTTGGGGCCGATTTTCTTTTTCTTCGGTTTCGATATTGAAAACTTAGCCAGGTAACCTCAAACTTTGAAGAATTGAATGTTAGGAGTTCTCCCTTTTCAACGTTCATATAGAGTAACGTCGGAGTCTCTTTGGGGAAGCCTATTGAGTATAAAACAGGCAGAAAAGAGAGCTTCACCCTAAAGGTTTTTAGGTGCAGCTGAGCTGAGTAACATGTAGTTCACCCAGTGTTTTAAATATCGGATATCGGTGATATACCGGTCGGTAAAATTATATACCGGATATCGGATACAGGGTGATATATCACGATATAGTACTAAATACTGGTTGATATATCAATAGTAAATATATATAAGACATTATTAAAAGAAATAAATTATTATCCAAACATCATATAAAAATATCACTGAAATATCACAATGAATATAGAATAAAATAAAACGATCTTTCAAGTAAAAAATAATTATTATTATCAAAATAAGTAACTATATCGGCTGATATTGGATATTTCATCTCGGATATCGGCCACGCGACGATATATCGGTTCATATCGGTCCAAAACGATATCCGGTAAATTTTTGTACTTATCATATTGTTTTGAATAAAATACCGGTATCTCGGTTGATATACCGGTATATCGGCCGATATTTAAAATAGTGAGTTCACCATGTCCATCAGTGTTTTGTTCTTTTTTTCAGTTACACTGTTGGATTAAGGTGTGTAGGGAGCAGTTACCTCATGTTTAATGCCGTATTCTTGACAGAATTCTGTCATATTATTTAAGGTATACTCCCCCCCCACGATCAGATCTTAGAATTTTGATCTTCTTTTCAAGTTAATTCTCAGCTACGGCTTTATAGACCTTAAGCTAATCGAGGACTTCATCTTTGGATTTGAGAAGATAGGTATAACAGAATTTAGAGTAGTCATCAATGAATGTCACAAAATATCTTCTACCACCTCGGGTGAGAACTCTGTTCGAGTCACACACATCACTGTGAATAAGTTCGAGGGGTTCAGAATTTCTTATGATAGAGTGAAAATGTGTTCGGACATGTTTGTCTTGAACACATATAGAAGTTGAGTTAAAAGAAGATTTAGGAATGAGGTTCAAGTTAATCATTTTTTTGATAGAATTGAAGTGTCATGTCCCAATCTTTCATGCCAGATATCACAAGACTCAATGTTCAAACCAACAAGAATAGAAATTTTATTATCAGAAGAATTTATTACATTGAGATGAAAAAGGCCATCACAAATAAAGCCTTTTCCAATAAAGATATTAGACTTGGAGATAACAAATTTATTGGATTCCTAGACAATCTTATAGCCAGCTCTAAGAAGTGAAGACTCGCTGATCAGATTTCTCCGAAGTGTAGGTACATGCAGGACGCCTTGAAGAGTCAGAATTTTCTCTGAGGTCATTCTGAGATCAGTACGTCCAGTTCTCTTTTTCTCTCTAGTGGAGTCATCTGCTAGGCTCACGCTTCCTCCACGTTGTTCCTGATAGGATTTAAATCAGGAGCGATCAGTACAGATGTGAATATTGGTTTTTGAGTGTAACCAGCAGTCCGAGGAGAAGGTGATAGCGTTGACAACAGGAAGAGAAGAATCTAACCTAAAAGAGTTGGAGTTCAGTTCCACCATGTTAACCTTATGTTCTCCATTTCCTCTTCGATGAGCTTTGACTGATTCTTTCTTCCGGTTGAAATATTGAGGCGTCATGTGATTCGTTCTTCCGCACACGTAGCAGAATCTTCCATCAGTCTTCTGGCCAAAGGTTTTGGGTTTAAAGGAGGAAGATTGAGAAGGTTAGAAAGAAGAGGAGTTTGCATTGGAGAAGAATGAAAATGATTGAGTTTTTTGAACTTCTTTCCCTTGAGATTTATAAATTTGTGCTTAGGCTTATCCTCCACCAAGTTCACTTTAGCTTTCATTTCTGACTTGGTTTTAGAGTTTTGCCTATGCTGATCTTCTATGCGAATTGTTTTTAGGGCTTGAATGAGGGTTAAGTCATTTTGCTGGTGACGGAGGTCTTCACCAAAGGTTGACTAGGAAGGAGGGAGTTTATCAATAAGACATGACACCTTGTAATCATCAGGGAATTGATTTTCTTTTGATTGAAGGTGTCAGATATAATCTTGAACTTCATGAAGTTGATAATTGATTGGTTTCAGTCATAATTTGTTGAAGGAGGAGGAGGTGAATCTTTCGATTCCAGCATCACCGAGGCCATATTCATCCTCGAGTGTTGTCCATAATTCTTTAGCACTTTTATATTCATAAAAAATGTTATGTAGACTATCAGAGAGTGCATTAAGAATTCTATAAAGATAATGATAGTCAATTTCCTCAGGCTTCAAAGAGATGTAAGAGGAAGGAGTTATAGGAGAAGTTTCAACAAGAGAAGATCCAATAAATGAGGGTTTAGGAGAAGGTGCAGGAATTGTGTCATCTATGGTTGAAATAAGACCTAAAGTAGTCAGCCAGTACTTCATGTGGTTTACCCATTTCTTAAAATATGTGTCGGAGAATTTCTCTTGTTTGACACTCTTGGATTGATCAGAGTTGGCCATAATGACGGGATGATGCTATCTGAATTCTGTATTTCAAAATTATTTTGATAATATCGGAATTTAGTTTATATTGGTAGCTTTTAGATTAGGGTTTGCAGAATAAGATAGTGTATGGTCCTTCTTTAATTATGTGCCAAATAAGTCAAGCAAGATATAATAAGATATAGACTTGTCCTTTTTAATTTTCCTAATTTGAAATTATAACAGCAATAATTTCTAAAGGTTATTCTAATTAAATTTTAGAAGTAGATTAAGAGGAATTAATTAATTATTGACTTGCAAGAATAAATAATTCTTAGAACAAATATCACAAAATTATACAACATAGCCAAATTTTATTGCAAAAAGTAGTTAAGTAACTGATGTATGCATGTAAAATCTTGCCATAAGAGTTTTATATATATATATATTATATATATTATATATTATATATATATATATATATATATATATGGGGTTACTGTACCTCAGCCTGCAGGCTGAGAGAGTTTCTCAGCCGGCGGGACGTGGCTGAATATATGCTACACATCGGCCGCAGTGTGTTGGCGCCAAAAAAATCAAAAAAATCCCGCCTAAACAATCGTGAAACAAATTGACAAAAATACCCCTTTTTTAATTCTAAACTGGAATAAAGTCATGAACAAACAAAATTTCAGTTGAATATATCTACAGTTATAAAATTCGTAATTTTAATACATCGAAAAATATAATTAAAAAAAATTGATCAATATAATGTAAAATAAGCAGAAGCATTGAAAATTTAAAAAACATGTCATGGTCGCAGACTTAATACAATATAACAACTGCGACACAATCGCAGTCACTAGTCGCACTCATAGAATAACAAAATGTTTTTATGCGACCTAATACAATATAATTTCAATTTTATATGACAACTGCGACACAGTCGCAGTCACTAGTCGCAGTCATTGTATAACAAAACTTCTTTATATAACGTCTGCGACCCTAGTCGCATTCTATCGTACAACAATGCGCCTCCTTCAGTACTGCGACCAAGTCGCAATCTTCTTTCCAATGCCTTGTGTAAAAGATTTTTAATATGCGACTAGGGTGGATTAGCCATGCGACCCTGAGATCAATTCGCGTATATCAAATCTTATAAAAATACTATATTAATTACACTGAATTAAATGAAGTAATTAATATTCTTTCTACCGTGATACAACAACAGTCTAGAAAAAAGAGATGCACTAATGTTAATCTCGAGAAAGGAAAGATGTGCACCATACGTAATCTAAAGATATAGGCAAACAATTCTATAAAAAGTTAATTTCTACTTCAAGCATTAAACCTCTGGCAAAAAGAAACTCTTCGAATTCTCCCGCAATAAATCTTCAATTAAATATTTAATTTTTTTTACCACTTCCTACCATACTCAACCCTCACCTGTAACAATTATTATTACTATTCATGTTCTTCCACAATATTGACCTTTATATAATGCTTGTAACTAATATATTATCTCATACCTGAAAACTATATTTTGTTCTTCCTTTTCAATTTGATTTCAAAAAACTTCCAAAAAAACAATTCATTCTTCAATCATGTCTTCCCTATCTTCTTCCTCTGAACACTTAGTTTCAACTTCAATCGTTCCCCCACCGGTCTTTTGTCTTTAGGATATTCTAGTGAATTTGATACCAGTCTGGACTTCACTCCTTTTGACTATCTCACTACATCAAATAATGTATTAACTGATCCTCCTATTCATGATGATAATGAAGTTTTAATGTGGGTTAGTGACGAAGACATTATTCCTCTGCCACTTGACGGAGACATACTTGATGAAAGCATGTCCTCTGATGCTGTAGGCTCGCTTCCTATCAACGGGTCAGACGAAGAGCTTGATAGAGACGATCCATTCTGAGAGTTCATCGGTGAAACAAAAAAACCTCAAAAACAGGAAGATGATGAGGAAATAAGTGATGAAGAGGAAGAGCAGAAGAATGAAGACGATGAATCTGCTTATGATGGGGATAATGACGAGGATTAGGATTTCCTGATTTTCTGATATTCAATTATATTTTGTCTTCTTTTAAAAGCTTTTAATTCTATTTTTTTGTAAGGTCTCTTTCTCACTATATTAACTTATAAGTTCTTTTAATTACATATCCAAACTGCGACTGCTGCTCTTAAATACTGCGACCATAGTCGCAGTCCTACTACGGATGCAATTTATGGTCGCAGTTAATCATTTATCAGTTCCCAATGCGACTATGGTCGCAATAATGTACTGTTTTGGAGTTCAAAGTAATTTAAAGTTATAGTGTATTAACTTTTAAACTGTTTTGGATAACTGAACAGTCACCTAGGAGTACACACAATTTTTGGGAAAAGGTAGAAAATAAGTTTAGGAGATATTCACGTGGTTTGAGAGGTTAAACCCTTTAGAATTTCGGGATTAAAAATATATAAAGGGTCATCAGCAAAGGATTACAAACATACTAAATTATTTTTGCTCAAACTCGTTACTCTCACAGTTCGGTCAATAGACTCAAAAAAATGTCTTCTCCACCGCCTTCACCGGAAAGAAGCCAATCATCTAATGATGATTGGATGTATAGTTCTGAAGATATGCCTCGCTACGGATCAGAGGATGAGCTTGATACAGACGACCCGTTCTGGGAGTTCATTGATGAACCAAAATATAAATATGAAGAGGAAGAAAGCGAAGAGGAGAATGTCGCTGAAGAGGAGGAAGAGACGGAAAGCGATACAGAAGGCGAAAGCATGACTCTTGACGACGAATCTGATTACGATGGTGATGACGAGTATTAGAAGTTTAAAAAATTGT
Organism: Agave tequilana; assembly: GCA_038442645.1. Taxonomy (NCBI): domain Eukaryota; kingdom Viridiplantae; phylum Streptophyta; class Magnoliopsida; order Asparagales; family Asparagaceae; genus Agave; species Agave tequilana. The sequence continues at coordinate 94,584 of JAVJIF010014815.1, forward strand.
ATTTTGTATTTTTTTTAAATATATATAAATCTGTTTTCTAAAGTTAATTGTGTGAATTACATTTTTTACTACTGTCTTGGTTGAAATGCTGTACAATTGTTACAAACCTTCATTTTAAATATTTTACGCTAAACGAATATACAGCGACCATGGACGCAGTTAATAATTATATTACTTCACCCGTATAAATTTTTAAGTGAAAGGTTGCGACTTTGGTCGCAGTTGCAGAACGCAGACTTAATAAATAAACTGCGACCTTGGTCGCAGTTGCTGGTCTTTAGTCTTAATCAACAACACTGCTACCTTGGTCGAGTTGCTAACCGTAGTCTTAATAAAATACAATGCGACCTTGGTCGCAGTTGCTGGTTTTTGGACTTAATAAAATACACTGCGACTTTGGTCGCATTCGCTGGTCTTTATTTTTAATCAACAACAACAGTGCGACCTTGGTCGCAGTTGCTGGCCGCAGTCTTAAAAAAATAATCTGCGACCTTCGCGCAGCTGCTGGTCTTTAGTCTTAATCAACAACAACACTGCGACGAGGTGACACGTCACCGCAGAAGTTGCTTAGTCGCAGTCTTTGGTCGCAGTTGTTTCTGTTTGCAATGTAGTCTTATGCGACCTTGGTCGCAGTGTCGTCTCTGGTCCAAGTTGTTTTGTTTGCAATGCATGACTGCGACCAACGTCGTAATTTATTAAAAAACAAATATGATTTTTATTTATGTCCAGGCATTTATCTCCAGGCATGTGAAAATGATACAAAACGCTCTCTTATACAATAAGATTGAGTGTTACAATACGGCAGTACAAAGAAGACTAAACATCAAAAGACGCTCTCTTATACAATAAGATTGAGTGTTACAATACAGCAGTACAAAGAAGACTAAACATCAAAAGAGCCCTTGTTGACTAAGAGCAGTGGTGTTATTGAGGTCTGGTGGCAGCAGAATCTCCGATTCCACCTGACCCTCCAAAGTGGCGGGATACGATCCTTCGTTGATGAACATCTCTTCCACCAGAAGGTTATCCAGTGAGCATGGAATTTCCTCGATGTCACTTCTGGGGTAAGAGAGGAGGTTTTGAGACCTCACAGGGTATGCTACCCACCACTATATCCACCACATCCCCGCCGCCATACCCACTCTGACCATCCCTTGCCAGCAAGCTTGACTGGTGCATCAAGTCCGAGGAGATCTTGGTGAGGGTTAAGTCCTCGTCAGGGATCATGACTTCTTCCCTTGTAAACGACGAGGACCATGACTTCTTCCCTTGTGGACGATGAGGTCTATGACTTCTTCCCTTGTGGACGAACATCGATCAAGTTCGTCCATAGGGTCATCTTCATCCATGGAGGCAGGCCCCTGTTAGACTCTGAAGAAGGAGGAAATTCTCAGAGCAACTGCTCTCGAAGAAAACAGTCTAATTATGGGCTGTTAAAGGGAGAGGGTGAGCCCTATTTATAGGCAGCCCATAATAACCATAATTAATGGTTCATTAATCAGAACCGTCGGCTTTAATGGTCTCCAACCGCCAGCGCCGGTTTGGCATTAAAAGACATTAACGCCTAAACACAATGAAGAGCCGACGCGTAGACAACGTAGACTTGACGTTTAAAGATCTCATAAAATCTTTATGACAGGCCGCGTCTCTCGGAGTGACTCCAAGTCGCGTCCCCTCAGCAAACTTTTCATTTTTCATTTAGATTCAAAAAATGACTTAATCCAAAACAACACTTAATAAAACAACACTGCGACCTTGGTCGCTATGCATGTTAATATAAAGGAAACACTTACTTAACGTACTGCGACCAAAGTCGCAGTCCATGTAATGCAACCCTAGATTGCAGTTGCTGGCCATCTTTATCAATAACAACACTGCGACCTTGGTCGCAATTAACCATGTACACTGCGACCAAAGTCTCTGACTTCGCAGTTTAAATGTACACAGCGACCAAAGTCCCTGACTAAGGTCGCAGTTTAAATTAAACTATAAATAGAATTTTATCGCAGGCTAAAAAAATTGATCTGAAAAGATTTTATATTTTCAGAAAAATTTTATCGCAGGCTGAAAAGTAGAAACTAGATCTTTCATAAAAGAGGTAAGGAAATAGGGCGAAAAGTAATTTATATACAATAACCTAAATCCTATAAAGAGCGTCAAAAAAAAGAGGGAAAAATAATAATAAACAATAAGGAAAGTTATCGAAAAGGGGGTATTTGGTAATTTAACTTCTTCCTAAAAGCGGGCCGCAAGTCAGTGAGGTAACAAATTGAGCCACGTCACCGCAGGCTGACAAAGTACTCTCAGCCCGCAGGCTGATATACATTTCTCTCTCTCTCTCTCTCTCTCTCTCTATATATATATATATATATATATATATATATATATATATATATATATATATATATATATAAAACAAGATTTAAATAATTTAAATTATCTTATAAAAAATTTTCCTTTTGTAACGAAAATTAATAAGATGTTGTAAATGAAAACAAATTAATAAAGTTTTGTAATGAAAAGATTTGGCCTTGTAATAATTAATACAAATAGATTTGTAATGAATAAAGTTATTAAGATTATCAAGATTTTCCTTGGATCTTGTAGTAAAGTTTTAAAATGAAAACGATTAGATTATGAAAAGAATTTTTCTTAGATCTTAAAGATTTGTCCTTCTTAGAATTTGAGCAAAAATTTTACTATGCAAGAACTTATAAGAGATAAATACTAAATTAAGTTTGAAGGAATCTTGCAACAGATAGGATAAGTTCTAAATAGTTTGAAAGATCTTATAAATAATTACTGTAATGAAATGGTTTAATAAAATCTCTAAGAAGAAATAAAATTTGAAAATAAGAGGGAAAAAAACTTTTAGTAGAGTTTAGATCTTGATAGCTTCGTTTTGTGACAAATGGATTTTAATAAATTGCTTTGAAAATTTTAACAAGAATTAAATAATTTCTATTGCATGAACAACTTTACAACATGAAGCATTGCATGAACAAGTATTAAAAATTTTATTTAAGTTTCATGTGATAGTTTTTAAATTCAATTGCATAAAAATTATCAGATAAGATCTAACAATATTTTTAAATTTTAAATCTTAAATCATGCAACAAATTAAAACATAAATTTTTAATCAAATTAATTACTTGTCCTAAGCATACAACTAAAATAAAGCAATTAAAAGAAAAGTTAAATTTGCTGCCCTAGGGTGACAGTCATGCAGAAGCACTGCCCTAGAAGATAGATGGTCGGCCCCTTGTCCGGACCTTAGAATGACCTCCTCTCCTAGCGGTGAAAGCTCACGGTAGATCACCAACACCCAGCCCCGGACGAAGAGCTAGGCCTCTGCTCAGATGGAAATATGTTGCCTGTATGTTAAAAAAATCTTCGGAGAAATTAGCAAAAACCGAACAAGATTCTGTAGTAAGAAATATGAAGGAGTGAGACAGAAAATAGTAGTATTTTTTTTTTTTTTTTGCAGCTAACAAACTGAACTGCGAGAAGCTAGTTATAGATTCTCGGAGTTCATCTGTTGTAACAGTCCCACTTCCAATTTGCACACAATCGTGCAGTTCGCGAGCAGATCGGGAGAGTGGGTCAAACCGAACAGAAAATCCTGAAAATTCATAGAATTTTAAATAAAAATTAAATAGAAAAACCGAAAAAAAATTTAGGTTCAAGAACCCCCCTGAATCGAATTGCATTCATGTCGTCCGCAGGTCGTAGGTGCGCGCCACCCGAACTCAGCCCGGTTCGGCGCGTGTGCACGCGTGTGGGGATGTGGCCCATGGCCTAACACTCATAACATAGGCATGATAGGAGTTGGTATATGTACTACAAACCTCCCATCTCCTATTCAATATGGGATTAAAATAAAAGCCAAATAGAGAAAAACTCAAGTTTTCCTTCCAAACTCAAACACATCCAACAAAACTGCCACCTTCAAGCTTTTGTTCTCAATTTTTGTGAATTCTTTCACCTTTCCTCTTGACATTTTGTAATCTATCTCCAAAATTGGTGAATGATTTGAGAAAGATTTAGTTCACCAGGGGTAATTCACCTGAGCATGTAAACGAATGGGCAGTGGAGTTATGGGCAATATTTTGAAAGTATTTTCTGCAACATTATGTGATTTTAACCCATAAATTTCAATAAATATGTATCTCTATTTATAGTAGGCCTGTCAACGGGTCGGGTTTAGGGCGGATACGATAGGTGTCAGACTCGGACCGGATTACCATTAGAGGTACCAGACCCAAACCTGATTGCTCACGGATCCAAACCCGATTTCTTGGACCAGATTACCAACTTAAATGTGTGGTTCCCTGTTGAAGGCGATGTGGAGCTTCTTATTGGAGATGGACTTGCAGGTGAGGTGTTCGCCGGTCTCGTGGTCGTTGCAGAGGTAGGTCACCCCGAACTCGTCGCAGATGAGCTCGTTGCGGAGCTCGTATCGGCTCTCAGTGTCGCGGTCGGTGGGTTCCTTGAGGATGATTAGCTTGGGGCCGCCGACTGGGTCCTTGTTGTAGTACTCCATGGCAAAGGGGTTTGGCTTGTTCGTCTGCCTCTTTTGCTTCTGCAGCCGCTCCAACGGGTCAACCAGCAACGCGCAACAGTTGCCCATGGCGAGGAAAGATCACCGCTTTGGGGGAAAGATGGGATCTTGAAGTGAAATCGAGGCGAAAGATTGAGTCTTGGAGAGAGATTCTTGAGGGGTTCGGATATGAGAGAACGAGGGGGAGGCTGATAGAGTGAGGCGGTGATGGCTGAGAGATCGAGGAGGAGGCTGAGAGTCGAGAATCATTTAGGGTTTGCTTGGGAGTTGGGCTGCTTACCGCTGGATGGTGATATATAATCTGGTATTGTTCAAGTCGGGTATGTTTCAAGTGAAATCAGACCTCACTTGTTTACTAGTCGAGTTAATAGGTCTGTGTCCTATTCGGTTCTAGATCCAAAACATCAGTTCGCATACTTGTCTAATCGGATCTGGTACTGGTCGAGTCTGGACCCAGGCCCGGCCCATTGACATGCCTAATTTATGGTACTAAGTTACGTAAAGGACTTTTTTTTTTGTAAACTTTCATTTGACTTTCTTTTTGTCTTAATATAAAAATTTGTTCATGGTATTAGTCTATTAGAGCCAAATGAGATAACAACTCAACAGTTGAAATCTTAACACCAGAGAGAAAAGTCTCCAAGTGATCAAAATCATACACTTGATTGTATCCATTCACAATCAAGCTTTCAGTTTATCAAGAGACCCATCTGGATGTGTCTTAAATGTATATACCGAGGACATCTAAACACTGGTTTTTGAGGAGAAGGAACGAGTTTCTCATGTATCAGATTGATGTGACACAATTGTTTCCTTATTCATTGCAGCTTTCCATCTGAAATTAGACACTGCTTTTTAAATAGACTTTGTATTAGAAATGAAGTCCAAAGATTTCGACGCATTAATTTGAAGAGTAATGCTGTTTTAACACAAGTTTTTCAAACCAAATCTTTTTCAAAGATGATAGAATTTGTTCGTAGGAAAATTTGTTGGATCCTGATTTTTTTTTTTTTAGCAAGCGGGCTAACTCAGTTATGTGTTGAGAACAAATTTGTCGTTCTTCTGTTTAAAAACAGGAAAAGAAATAGTAGTTACCAAAATGAGTGACTTGATTCTGTCGTTTGAAAGCTCAATCTGCATCTCTCCTCCCTCCTGCAATCTCTGGAGCACATCCACCAAATCCGCCGCTACTTGTTCTTCACCTTCACTCTCTTCAGCCTTCTTCTTCTTCCTACTTTCTCTGTGCTTCTTGCACAATTCTCTCGAGTACCTCATTCTGCTTCTGATGACGTATCTCCACCTTAGCCTCAGCTCGACTGACCAGTCTCACTAGCCACTTCAACGACGGGAACAAGTCGGACGAATCGAACCCCGCCGCCAATTCAATCCCTTCCCTCCGTGCATCGACTCGATGAATCTCTCTTGATCCTCAAACTTGTTCCCAATGGCCATCTGAACCACCATCCTGCTGAGGTTGACGACGTCACCACTCCTCAAAAGGGAGATCTCTTGAACGAGATTGTGAGCCTCTTGGGTCCTCGTGATCTCCCTGGCCGCCTCGGGGGAGGAGGCGACGACCATGGAGACCTCGCCTAGCTTGAGGTGCAAGAAGGGGCCGTGGGCCTTGGAGAGCTCGTGGAAGCGGCGGTGGGGGAGCTGCCAGCCGAGCAAGTGATGGATGCTGCCGATGAACGGGAGCTGCCATGGCCTAGG